>JAUKPT010002280.1:0-13507 GCA_032273505.1 Nanomia bijuga | reverse complement strand
AATGCTTTAAAACGTATTCTAATATGTTAAATTTGATCGTGGAGGGGTGCCAAACGTGATATCATGATATGAAAAAAATTTGGTTCCTTCGCGCAACAATCATGATAATAATAATAATACAATACGAATAATTTGGTCTTGAAATACACTTTTTCATATACCATTTTAGAAACAACTTATGCTCAGATGCCAAAAAATATTAAGCAACTTTCGACGCTGATCATCTGAACTTAAGCAACCAGCCTCAAATACGATATGCAACTTCCGAGGCTCAATTTTTGATCGTAAACAACTTTCTGTTTCACAAGGCCCAGAATATCATTCCATTCTGTTTTAAAACAGGGAAGATGCAAATTGAGCAACTTTTGGGGTTGAGGCCGATCCCAGATTGATTATATAAAAGAAAAGTTTAACACGAGGTCGCTTAATAATTTTTATAAGAAAGTAGTTTATAAGAAAGTGTATATAAAACGGCCGAAAATTAAGAAAGTCCTTATAGCCATCTAAATCCTAATAAATTTCTTCAGAATATTTGACTTATGTATCGACACTTAATTTTCAAGAAATTCGTTGATTCTATAGAAAAGGAAATAACGGATTTGTTTTTGTTTTTGTTTTTTTGTTGTTGTTTTTGTTTGTTTGTTTGTTTGTTTGTTTTTGTGTTGTTTTTTTTTGGGGGGGGGTTATGAAATTTTTTGTTACAACTTTTCTCTTCCACATTCATTAGTATTATTCTGCAAATTATCTTTAATGTTTTTTTTGGGGAAGTATGAAAATATTTTCAATTTTCTGGAAGAATTCTCACTCCCATCCCTCATAAAAAATGGAAACACTCTTAAATGGTTAATTTTGGGTAAGAGATTAAGAAAATTTCATATATATTTTAAATTCTGATTTTCTTATAGAAACTTAATGAAGAAAGTTGTAAAAAAGATATAAAATAAAATCATAGTTTTCCTAAAAAAGTTTTTATTAATAAATGAAATCCTAACTTTCTTACTAAAAACCGTGTGCGTACCAAGGCAAGATAATAGCAGCTGGAAGGGTCTTTATACTATAAAAACAACCCCAGAATGGCTAATTCAGGCACAAATGGGAGTTATCCTTCAACATTTTTTGAAAGTCATCAATTAAAATTTCTTGAGCCACTAATGCCTGCTTAACATCACAACAACAGTTCATTTCACAATTACGTCAGAATTACATACCATTCTTCTTGTAGATTTCCGTCTCGGTTTTGCTCGTCGATGAAAGGACTTCACCACTCAAGGAGAGGACCTCTTCACTCGTAGTCGTGGTTACATGTTCAACAATGGCTTCACTTGTAGCCTCTGCAGCTGGAACCGTTTCTAAGGAGATAGAAAACAAAGATTAGAAAAGATGGACAGGGGCATTAATTATCTAGGGGTCAAAGTGCAATAAGCGAGAAGGCCTTTTTCAACTAGTAGCCAACTAAATTTTAAAGAATTCTTGCAAGACACTTTAAAGATTTTCAAAACGTGTGTTCTTTCAGACAGATATTTCTCAACCATAAATTAATCCTAACAGAAATAATAACTTAAAAAATGAAGTTAACGGGATATCATTAACCCAAAATTGGGCAGGGTGAGGGGTCTTTAATAAGAACGAAGGGTCGGGTTTAATTTCTTGATAAACGAAGCGGGACGCTTTTTAAGGTGATAGGAGCTATCTAAGAAAGAATTCGGACAATTGAGGAATACCTAACAAGACAACAAAATAAAAAACCAACAACAAATTCAATTATACCTTCTGTATAACTGATTTCCTCGTGTATTTCTTCAATAAGTGTTGGGAATAAATCGATTTCGATTTTTTTGTCGTCCTCATGTTTGTCCAACCATCGCTTCGCTTCGAACGTCCATTGGCAACTTAAAGCTGGAACATTGACGATGACGCTGTCCAAATACCAACCTGCAAACCCGCCTTTGTTGTCGTGTCCGATTCTAGAGGAAAAAAATTGAATTAAAAAATTTCAATATCATTGGGCCCTAACCACGTATAGAAATTGCCAGCCATTTATCTCGTTTTATATCATCCAAACTCTTTAGAAATCCTTCTTACAGGGGATCAAATTTGGACAGTCCAACAAGAAAATTATTCAGTCATTCACCTGCCGGCCAACAATTTTCTTCGCTGACCTGATATTTTTGACCATATTTTTTTCTATTATTTTCGTCGGGGAATCTTAGCATTCGCCAAATGAAATTAGGCTTTCGCTGGTCAAACAAAAAAATAGTCGAAACCCTGTCCTTAACTCCATCTATCATATAGGCTACATCCAGCAATCCTCAAAATCTAAAACAAGGCTTTTAAAACAAAATAATTATAAGGGATTGCTGCCGAATTATGGCTAATTAACCTTTTAAGAGTACGTGCCGAAGTTCAAGTGACATTTATAATCAATCGGTTTATTGCCCTTCGTGCAATCTTTCCATCAGGACGCGTACATATGTTACAATTCCATGTTATTCAAGGGGTACAATATAGTAAGGTGATTTTAAAAATGTCAAAGTAATTGTGTTTACACTTGCTAAGTTCTATTGATGTATTATCACTGTAACTTGAAATTATAAATGTCCCTTGAACTTTGGCACGTACTAAAATTGGTTGGAAATTACATCATCAAAATATTGATTTGTTCATGTAATATTGAGAACCAAAAAGGTAAAGATAAATAAATTAATTGTTCTTCGATTGTTTAATTTTTCTTCTCTGCTTTAGCAGCTTCGCACATAAACCAATAAGCTCCACCTAAGTCTATCGTTCGCTATAACTGTTAACTTTTGGAGGTCCGCTGCAGTTTTTAGCTTTAAGCTTCTGTCATTTCTTTTAATAAGTCTAGTACAACTTTAGTTTGGTGCACTGCTTAACATTTACTTTTACGTTTGCATAACACAAAACCTGTTTCATATGTTGTAAGAGTTGTTCGTTTAAAAAATTGGTATCATCAGCGTAAACACCTTCTGCTGGAAGTGTTTGTGAGGCATTTGTGCTTGATCTAAAATTGGTCGTAATTTGCGTAGCGATGCTTCAAAATACACTGTATAGTTTATCACTCAGACCATCACCTTGGGATGAGCCTATGTTGCTGTCATAAGTTTTCAAGTCCTATGATCTTTATTCAAGGTTGTATTTGATAGAAGGTATCTCATAATTCTTATTTCATCTTCATCCAGAAAAGAAAAGAACTAATAATTTTGATTAGTCTCTCTCTTTTGATCGTGTCAAATGCAGCATGTCATGTAAATACCAGTGATATGTAACCGTTCTTGATAAAGTTCAATTCGTGATATTAACCATGTGCCCAGACTATATCTGATACAACTCGAAACTGTCTATATGTACTTAGAGATTTTGAGAGATATTGCTCTGTTTGGTTGTTTATTCTCTATAGAGTGATATTAGATGTTAGATGTTAGATTGTATTTACTTGCATTTAGCAATCTTTATTCGGACATAACCATTTATGTAGGTTTTTATTTTTATTTATTGTAACAATGTATTCATCTGGCAATGGCCATGCTCGTTCGACATGTTGCTCGAGCGACCTTCGTGTTTACACATGTCAACAGTTTGGCGCGACTATCTTTTAATCTCATTTGATTAATGCATGATGGAAGAGAAAGACGCGCTCATCATCGCTTCAATAGGCATCGTGGTATCAGTTTCGATGCAAAGAAGAGAAAACCGAAATCTACTCGGGTGACACGGCGAGATAGAAATGTGTGTACAATAACCTTATCAACGAAATGCGCCTTGTAGATGCTGAGATCTTTCGTCGGTATTTGCGGATGAACACTGGATCTTTCGAGCATTTGCTAGAGTTGGTAATACCACGCTTAAAAAAAAAAATTGACACATATGCGCCATGTTTTCAGCAATGTTTTTTAAAGCGTTCAGTCTTTTTCCAGCATCGTGATTGTCTGTCGATTTGACATTATAGAGGCATTCTTCGCCTTCCCATAAACGAATCAATTCTGACTTATTTTCGTCAGAAACCATAACTTTCTTTTCGTATTTTTTCCCCATCGCTAAAATTTTTTAAAGCAAAACAACAGTTCTCACACGCTTAATTCACAAAGTCACAATATTATGAATATTATTATTAATATCATGACTCATTTTTTTTTTCTTCTTCATTCGAACTTTCAAACACTATTTTCTAGGGGTGCCCTTTTAATACTGAAATGGACTAAAAGGCAACCAAAAAAATTATTTCCACACTGATCTAGAGTCTCGACTTTTTTTTCACAACGAACACTACCCTATCAAATCTAAAAATTCATGTTTGACGTTTATTGAAATTAGTTCGGGATTATCCTCATTTTTAGATTTAATGAATTATTAGATGATATTTAATGCCAAAAAAGAAACTGCCCATATTTTCCTTATTTTCTCCCGAAACTTTTTTATTTTTGGTATGAGACCCCTAATCGGTCATATGATCATGCGTGTGAAGTTAAAAGTTTATATCTTGCGCCGTTGTTGAGATATTGAACCATCCGCAGTAACATGCCAGTCCGTGTCCTTTAGCTGGTCGTGGTACTCCCTAGATTTAGGTCTTATCTTCGCACTGATGTAATTTTTCCATTGTCGTGATTTTTTCTGGTGTGTAACCCCAATAAATGCAAAAAAGTCATATTTTCGGAGTTGGTCAAAATTCCCCCGAATCTGATCAATTGTGAAAAATTTGAAAATATATTCTTAAACTTCAATTCTATTTTTTCAAAGACACTTCTCAGAATATATAAACAAAGGGAAATCGGGGAAAATGGCCTTTAAAATATGCTCAAAATTTAGTTGCATTAGACCTCAATAGCTGCCACCACTAACAGCGTTACCAACTTTATTTCTTTTACTCTTTTCTTCCGTACGAATTCCCGTTGTCTTGACAACGACAATTTTTACTTTATTTCTTGAAACCGTCTTGTGGAAATGGATTCTAGCCTTCAATATTTTCATAGTTATTATACAATATGGTTAGAACACGCCATTGAATTATGATAAAGACATCGTCGTAACTTGAGAAGAACTTATGTGCACGGTTAATACCACGTGACTTGAAATTTACACTTTTTCTACTATATATCAGGATTACATTTATTATGATGTGTTTTCTCAATTATCTAATAAAAATGGTATTGCTTCGAGTAATCGTTTTTTTGTTATCAATATATTTCTAAACATAATACTATAATAACAGGCCTCGCAACTATGCATAAAAGTCTAGTTCAGTGCCTTACGGTAATTCTTTGACCTGATTTTTTCAGAGCAAGTTTATATTTAGTGCAGGCATTCTAGATTATACCCGGAATTAAATGTGCACTTTGATTTTTCTTTTTTAAAGTTTCCTTAGGGTCCCTGGAATGAAAAAATGAAAACTCTTCTCTTCTCCTCCTTATGGAACTTTTTTTATAAGCAATTTTCAAGATTCAGCATAATCTGCTGTTTTTGACCCTTTGATAGCATCTGGAGGTGGGGTGGTAGACCTACACCCCTAAGATCTCGGTACTAATGAACACATGACCATGAAATTTTCACCAGAATTCAAAATCTATAATATACATTATCATATTCCGAGGGGTAAATCACTCTCCGAAATTGCGTACGAGATTTCGGTTCCAAATAAACAATAGGATTTTGAGAACAAGTGTACGAGATTTCTGTATAGTGATTTACCCCTCGTCATATTCATCATATTAATCATATTATGTTTAGATAACAGTTAGTTATGTTTACTGAATGGAACGGCTGCTTAACACTTGATGACAGGTTGACTGAACTCTTACAGAGAATTATTGCGCTGAAAAAAGATTCACCAGAGGAAGCCTGGAACGAGTGCCAAGACGAATTAGACGAACACGATGGCTTTATATCAAACGACAGTGTAGCTGGGGCTTTCCCGAGCGGTAGATGGACCTTCTTACACCACGCTGTATACCACAATGCACCGTTTTCAACATTAGAAAGAATGAACGAACAGAAATTTGTAAGATCTTTAAGAGACTCTGAAGGAAAAATGCCTGTCGATTATCTTAGTGCAGACGCATCAGAGGAATATAGAGCCCTTGTTACTCCAGTCTATAAAATCGAGAATATTGATTGGACAAAGTTGAGGAAAATCGAAGAACATTTTCATCAAGTAATTCTGAATCGAGCCGAGCAATTAGTGAAAGATCATCATTTGATTTTACCGATGCTGTCGGTGTTTCTGGAAGCGACGACGGAAGATAACGAATGGTATTTTGGCGTGCCCGGAATGTACGGCGGGTTTACAATGACACTCGAATATAACAATGTAAACAATGACGTCGTAGCATTAAATACATCGAGTTGGTGTCGAGTTGCTGGAGGGTTAGGACAATCGCATCGTTGTACCGCTGATGGATGGGAATTAAATGATGAAGGGTTTGTATAAATAATTTTTGTAACTCGGTTTGTTCAAAAAAGGTTTTACAATAATATTTGTTGACTGGCGTTGAGCATGATGTTTGCGTCATTAAGGACCCCTATTCGACCTTATGTAATTAATTGTTTTTTGAGAGTATTTATCCTTCTTATAACATTTTTGTATTGCATGCATGATAGTATAATATAATGTAGCATCATATATTTTTTTTTTCTAATCAAGAAATCCTTTAAAAAAATAGTCAAAAAATAAATTCCCCATGAAATAATCGTTACCAGACAAATAAAAACTGTGGTCAAAACGTGCTGTTAGGAACAAGTGTTTAACATATTGATATATATTTTTTACTAGTAACCAAGGTTTTGGATGTAGTTGCACTGGGGCCCTGAAAACATATTTTCATCGAGAAATTTTGTAGGGTAGATATATTATTTAAGTTATGTGTGAATGATAGCAAATGTTTTTTACTGTTAGTTTTTTTCAGTGCACATGTATACGCGCCCACAAAATACGTGAATCATCTACTCTGGAAGACCCTCTCCATTCCTTATCCAATCAAATGACTTCCATTCCATTTATAGCAAATCATCCATCACTTTGAAATAAGTGATTTTATTAGCTGTTTTCCTATTCAAATTGTTACAATTTTTCAACTTCCAACTTCCAATCACACATGTTAATGGTTAATGGTTTGCACTTATGATGGAACGGCCATGCACAAGGTCTATGCATGCTTATCAAGGCAATTGTTAAAAGTCCCACCTAGTGTTTCGTCAGCTTCCTACCAACTGACTATCCAAATACCCTCACATGGCATGGGTTGGCCCTATCGGCATTGCCTAACGATAGATTTTTTAATCTTTTAATTTTTTTTCCTGTTAGTGCTTCGTCCCGTAGCACAGTGCCTAGTACCGCCCCCATCTGGACAAGATTGGGAAGTCAGCTTTTTGAGCAGTAAAGAGGGAGTTACCTGAGGACGGGTGGTGATTTGTATTGTCAAAAAATATCAAAGAGTTTCAAATTCATCGTTTTCAAATAAATGAAAAATCTTTCATTGATAATTATTATTTTCCAATCAATAGTTAATTGCTCTAGGTTAAATGTTGTTTGAAACAGTTGAACATTATTATAATAACATGTCTATTATTCATACGCAATATGTTTGATAGCTTTTGTTAAGTTGCTTGTTATTCATGGGAGTTGAAGCAGTAGTTGAAGTTGAAGCAGTTGAGTGCGAGGTTTAGATGCAGAATTTTATTCATTTCATGATGAATATAAGAAAATATCAATTTTTTTAATGTTTGGATATTTACCTTATTTGTGCATTTGGGACCAGAATCTCATTTACAAAAACAAATACTCAAACACGCTGCAAAAATTGACTATTTTCTTGTTTTTCCCTTACCACTGGTTATTCTGGTTATTTGTAATTTGAAAGTCCATAATTTTTTACTTGATTGGGCTTTTCAATTATCATTCTACATTAGTTTTGAAATAACCAGTACTTTTAAAAACAAAAGATCATTCAGACTATTTTAAAAGATTTAATTTTTACGAGATTAAGGTTCTGCTTCTTGTGTGTTGAATATCGATCCCACGTGGCATCTCTGTCACAATAGTAAATTTTTGTGCGTGTTAAAATGTATTACTAAGTCAGTACGGTTTATTTTGTCCCAGGAAGTTCTTTGGTAGATCCATGATTTCTAATTTTCAAATTTTTCTCCACCCTTGGCAGACAATTAATTGTAATTTTAGACATTTTTAGACTTTTATTTTACATTAGCAGCAACATGGAATTAACTGGATGATAGCTTAAAATTCTGTCAATTATTTTGTCCTAAATTCTCTGAAAATTATTCTTTATCAAAGATATACTTGCTATTTTGATGGAAAGAAAATGGGAAAAAAACCTTCATTCTTGTCTTAAACTTCATACTTAATTCTTATATTATAATTGTTAGATATTCGTTTACTCTTGTATTATTGTACTTAATTGTTTTTACTCATTATGAAGACACGATATAGAGACGCCTGTAAAAAATCTTTCTTAATGGATGAACAGAAGTTTTACCTAATTTCTCCTTGTTTTTACGGATCTTGAATATGATTTTTCCATGTTGGGCAATAAGCAAATTATAAGTTACCAAACCATTAGAAACTGGATCCAACTGCCTGTGTAAAGAATCTTTAGATACCCCCTATCATATATATTTGGCCACACCGTCAATTGGTAAGTGGTTACTCAATGTTTAAAACTCAAAATACGCATAAGATCCTAGAGAAATCTGAAGGAGAATTGTGATACCTTTTTCAATGAACTGGGAGTTGTCAGCATTTGTGAACTCTTGATTGATCGATAAAATTCCTACACATTCTTTCCGGAGAGTTCTGTCAGGTCAGTCATGAAAAAAATCTCTAAGTTTCAAATATAATATTGATCGATATAATTTCTACACATTCTTTCCGAAGAGTTATGTCAAATCAGTCATGCTAAACAACTTCTAAGTTTTAAGTATTATATTTAAAGCGAACTATTTTTATTTTAAATGATGCTCAAAATGTCAGCATTCGTGAACTCTTGATCGATCGATATAATTCCTACACTTTCTGTTCGACATGTTATTTCAAGTCAGTCATGCTAAACAACTTCTAAGTTTCAAGTATAATATTCAAAGCGAAATATTTTTATTTTAAATGATGCTCAAAATGTCAGCATTTGTGAACTCTTGATCGATCGATATAATTCATAATGTTATTCGATTTTAGTTGATGCAAAGAAGTGATAAAGAGTGGTTGTGGACTACAGTAAAGACAAGGCACTGAAAATACTTGCATTTAAAATACTTGCTATCACTTCCATGAAGAAACGAGTTAAACAATTGATTGGTTGAAAATTACATCATCGAGAGTCTTTTTGTTACAAATAAATTCTGGCAAACAACACGAAAACAATAGCAGAAAGGGTCCTAACAAGGAAAACACTTTGATACAGGAAAAGTCATGATCAAGACTAAAACTCAGGTCCTTCTGTTTTCTTCCTCAGGATTTTCTGTTGACATAATGAGGCTCGAAAAGAAACTCATCGCGTGCACTTTTGCAATTGCATTTATCTTCACAGTGGCTGAAGATGAAGCACAGACTACTAGAAAATTCTAGTAGTCTGTGGATGAAGTCTGGAGAACGGAGTAACAACTATTCCGGCATTGTGGATGAAGACACCTCTGGTGAGACATCGCTGCAGCATCGGGTGAAGCTGACAGTCCGTATACCAGCGAATCGGAAGATGGTTGAGCGTTTCTTCTGTTGGCTGTTTAGATCCGCGATGCTTTTCTGTGACTCCACGTTCGTCAATATCATAATCATTCTAGATGACGCTGACAGGCAGAGATCTGCTTTCTTTCCTGGCAATTTGACCTCTCTTAGCTTACCCTTCGTGTACGAGTTCATTTACGAAAGTAGTCAGCATTTGTAGACTCATGCTCGATCGATTTCTTACACGTTCTTTCCGAAGAGTTCCGTCAAGTCAGTCATGCTAAACAACTTCTAAGTTTCCAGTATGATATTCAAAGCGAACTATTTTTATTTTAAATTTTGGTCAAAATGGACCAGGAATTGTCAGCATTTGTAAACTCATGCTCGAAAGATAACACTCCTACACATTCTGTTCGACGAGTTAAGTCAAGTCAGTCATGCTAAACAACTTCTAAGTTTCCAGTATGATATTCAAAGAGAACTATTTTTATTTTAAATGATGGTCAAAATGGACCGGGAGTTGTCAGCATTTGTGAATTCATACTCGATCGACATAATTCCTTTCCATTCTTTTCAAAGAGTTATGTCAAGTCAGTTATGCTAAACAGCTTCTAAGTTTCAAGTATGGTATTCAAAGCGAACTATTTTTATTTTAAATGATGGTCAAAATGGACCGGGAGTTATCAGCATTTGTGAACTCTTGATCGATCGATATAATTCCTACGCATTCTTTCACAAGGGTTATGTCAATTCAGTCATGAGAAATGTCTCTTAGCTTCAAATATATTATTTAAAATTAACTTCTATTTATTTAATACGAGGGTTAAAATGAACAGAGAGTTGTCAGCATTTGTTAAGTCATGCTGGATCGATATAATTCTTACACATTCATTCCGAAGAGTTACGTCAAGTCAGTCATGCAAAAAAACCTCGAAGTTTCAAATATATTATTTAAAGTTAACTAAACAGCTTTTAAAATTCAAGTATGGTATTCAAAACGAACTATTTTTATTTTAAATGATGGTCAAAATGGACCGGGAGTTGTTAGCATTTGTGAACTCATGCTCGAAGGATAGAACTCCTACACATTCTTTCCGAAGAGTTATGTCAAGTCAGTCATGCTAAACAACTTCTAAGTTTCCAGTATGATATTCAAAGCGAACTATTTTTATTTTAAATTTTGGTCAAAATGGACCAGGAATTGTCAGCATTTGTGAACTCATGCTCGAAGGATAGAACTCCTACACATTCTTTCCGAAGAGTTTTGTCAAGTCAGTCATGCTAAACAACTTCTAAGTTTCCAGTATGATATTCAAAGCGAACTATTTTTATTTTAAATGATGGTCAAAATGGACCGGGAGTTGTCATCATTTGTGAGTTCATGCTCGATCGATATAATTCCTTTACATTCTTTTCGAAGAGTTCCGTCAAGTCAGTTATGCAAAAAAGAAACTCCAAGCATCAAATATAATATTTAAAGTTAATTTTTTTTAATTTGAAATAATGATCAAAATGGACCAGGAATTATCAGCATCTGTAAACTCATGCTCGAAGGATATAACTCCTACACATTCTTTCCGAACAGTTATGTCAAGTCAGTCATGCTAAACAGCTTCTAAGTTTCCAGTATGATATTCAAAGCGAACTACTTTTATTTTAAATGATGGTCAAAATGGACCGGGAGTTATCAGCATTTGTGAACTCATTATCGATCGATATAATTCCTACGCATCTTTTCCGAAGAGTTATGTCAAGTCAGTCTATTATCGCGTTTTTTAAGCATCGTTAAGTTGATTTGGGAGAAGCAACTACCCTGCTTTTAAGAATTTTTGAAGTGTTTATAACTTACTCAAAACGTTCCGTTTTTTTACGAACACACTGTATATCTCCAATACCGCTAATTCAGCAGCATTAAAACAAAACCCACCATGTAGAAACTATTGAGTTACACTGTTAATTTTAAATTCTAATTATAAAAATTCCTGTGTAAATGAGAAATTGTTCATCATGCAGGGTCCGAACGTCATTTAGCTTAAACACTGTTTAACGTAGGATATTTCTATTGTTATCGAATCTCAAGTGCAATATGCTTAATAGCTTAAAACAGCTTTAAACATGCTTTAAACAACCGGGTCCAACTCGGTTGTTCGGCCGTCATTTAGCTTAAACACTGTTTTGCGTAAGTCATTCCTTTTGTTTTAAAGTAGAATATATTAGACTTAATTTTAAAGGTTCTCTGGGGTGTACGAACGGCTTAAAGAAATTCTCATACCACGCCATAGGAATCAGTCAAATTTATTAACGATTTCGTTGGTAAATACGGATTTTGAACTATAGATAAGGCATATTCATTGACGAATTGTTGATAAAAGCCATGCAGTTCAGGATCTTAAAAACATTTTGTGTTAATGGATACACATTTACTTTACGTCGAAATAAAAAAATCCACGTGTATGAGAGTATGACAAATGTAGAATGATGATATGAAAAATATCAATAAGCCTTTTTTTCTTACTTAAAGTTTGACTAAAGTTCGGTAGTCAATGTTTTTCTATCAAATACTTATCTGACATACCTTACAAATACATAGATCACCACCAATAAATTTTTATTGTTTACCCTGGCATAAAAGGGTATTTCCGCGGCAAAAATATGGAGTCAGGGATACCACAACCCCGGTGAAAATAATCGCGTTGAGTCTATTCCTCGGCAGGACAAATTGACTAACGAGGCACTTGATCGGGATCGTGGTAGGTGGGTGATGGGATGAGAGGGTAAGATCGGAGGGGAGGGGTTCAGCGTAATGTAATATTTTTGCTCACTCTCAAAGGAGAGGTTTGAGTCTCTCAAAGCTGCGGTACCGGGAAGTAAATTATTTTATGCACCCCTGTACCTGAGAAAAATTTGAACATTGAATTGTCTAAAAATACACTCAAATTCATTATTCAACTCACAAAAGAGAACAATTTATTTTTCTTTTGATTGAAGAAATAGACAACTTCCCATAAAAGTAGTTTAAAGAGACAAAAATTGTCTTTAAAAAAAGTGCCGGAATAGTCCAGAATTGCCTAAAGTGCGAGATGACATATTTTTTTTTACCAAAATTAAAAATGTTCACTATGTGCAAAGTTTTGGCTTAAATGGTTAAATGGTAGTTAATACAGTCTAGGTATTTGACCCTAACTTATTTTCTTGCTAAAAAATTACAAGCAGTGTGACTGGCGGAGATCCACCACCTTAGACAAAAGAAAAGCTACTGGTCCTAATAGTATACCAACTGATATTCTCTTAATGCTTAAATCTGATATTAGTATCGACTTTTCGAAAATCTTTTATCTGTTCTTGCTGACTGGTGTTTATCCGGAAAAACTTCAAAAAGGGTGACCATCACCTAACAAGTAATTACAGACCCATAGCTCTACTTTCTAACATTAATAGAACCTATGATTTTTTAGACAAGTACAAATGCATTTACGATCTTCAAATTGGTTTCCACAAAAAATATTCTGTTAATCAAGCCCTTATAAAAATAACGGAAAGTATAAGATTAGCATTAGATGCTGGTAAAATTACTGGAGGGATCTTTATCGAATTACAAAAGGCTTTTGACACAGTTAATCACTCTATACTTACAGATAGATTAAGTCACTATGGCATTAGAGGCAATAACTGGTTAAATCTTATCTAAACAATAGAAAACAATTGGTCTCAATTAATGGAACCGATTCACAGTCAATTACAGTAATCCACGGTGTTCCCCAAGGCTCAATCCTTTTACAAATGGTTACTAGCTAACCAAATTTCTCACAATTGCTCAAAAACCGA
>JAUKPT010002279.1:0-13508 GCA_032273505.1 Nanomia bijuga | reverse complement strand
TGCGAAAATCGAATTTCGAAAAAAACAAAAACAAAAACATTCGAAAGTTTTAATGCTTGGTTTACACTCTGAATATTTGAATTACAGAGAAAATTTTGCTAGATAATTTTGCTGAGAGAACCTTAAAATTCGTTCGAATTATAGAGGTTTTCGAATTACAGAGATTTGAATAGTAGAGAGTCAATTAAGAGAGTTTGACGGTGACTTTGAATTCATTTGAATATTAGAAATATAAATACTTTTCTAGGAGTTTGTTTTCTCATAGTGTATTTTTGTTAATATTATATTAGAAAAACAAATATTTTGGAACTCAATACTTGGAACTTTATGCTTTTAAAGCAGATCCATTATTCATTGCGTGAAATTCTCATCTATCACTACCGTTTTCACGCTGTTACCATAGTCAGTGACAACTAACAGAATAATAATGGTGGACGATTAAAGAATAAAGTGTTAACGTATAGACACGATATATATGTATAAAAACATGAACAAAATAACTGGAAATAGCTACGTTTGTTTGCTTAAGGTTATTCCCTTTTTACTTTTTTTTTTTTTCTTGATACAATTATTTTACATTTATCCGACCACACCAAACTTGCTCGCACAAAATACGTAGCTCCCCAAATCAATTCCTTGGATAAACTTTTCTTCAAAAACGAACACGGGTCAAAAACCATTACTAAGGTCTTTTTATATGAATATACTCCAAGGTAAAGCATATTCACACCGTTAAAAGGAAAGAAATGATAAAACAAAACAGACTATTAAATGCACAGATTACTTTCCCATGTGAATACTTTATAACTTTAAAAAGAAAGAAGTGATAAAACAAAGCAGGCTATTTAATGTACACAAAACCTTGTAAAATGTTAAAAATTGAATTAACAAAGATTTAGGGCATACATAGTAAGAATATGCTAAGAATATTCCAGGATGAATTTGGCCAAAAAGTTAAGAATAATCATTTTGAACCCAAAAAATCGATTTGTAATTTGCTCTTGCGACATTTAGTTTCTTTACTAAAAATGCTCTCACAACAAACCCTCGTTGCGACATGACACGTCACTGTTCTTCAGTGAGATCAGCCCCCATCCCCCCAGAATTTGTGTATCTAGCAGCCGTTTTTTTTTATAGTCCATACTACTATTCTTGTTTTTTTTGATGGTAGAAATATGGCAAAAACAAGGCATTTTAAGGGTTTAAAAGTATCAATTTTAAAGTTTTTCCACGGCTGCGCCCCGTACCCCTAGTGGCTTATAGCACCACCTCAGACCTCCCAGCTGCTAAACCTCGCTACGCTCGTATCGCTCGCTTCGCTCGTCAGCCCCCCCAATAAAAACGCTCTGGCTTTGGCTTTGGCTTTGGTTGCTGCTCTTATGATCAGAGCAAACATATTCTCACTTGCATGTTTCACGTTGCCTGCATTTATAATTGATGACACTTGTTGTTGCCAGGTGATGGTCAATATGGTAGATCGTAACCGCGAGAGGGATGATGAGTTATTGATCGGAGCGATTGTTCGGTTACACAATACAGTGGTCTGAATAAAAGATGAAACCTCATAGCGAAATCTTTCAATCATTTCATATTCTGAAAGTACAAAGTTTAATCCCGAGGATAAGAAAAGAGTAAATGGTCTGTGTTCTCCAATAGCCGGACATTCTTAAATCAATGGCAAAATTTTCGACCTTTGAGGTCATTTATTTTGTTTGTTTTTTCTGTCAATGTTCAGATTAGACCTTAAGATTTCTCAAGAACCCACAATTCAAAAAAATATTATTATTTTTTGTGTAGATTTTTGCGCTTTAGTACATGTGTGTGTCGAGTCGACTAAAACCGGACCTTGCCGCCATTATCCGGTCACATAATAAAAGTAATAAAAACGCTATAATTATAATGTATGAATATGTTTTAACACAGAGGTAATTGACTCAAAGCAAGATAGATGGCTAGGTGTTAGCTGTTGCTTTCTTGTTCTCTTTTTCTTGAGATTTCGAGGGACAACTCCCAACTTCCCAGTGTACACGGTATGTCCAAAAGACGTCCTTATGACGTCCTTATTCCGAGTGGACGTCCCCGACTATTATTGGACGTCCAAATTCCGTCTATTATAAAACGTGTTTTGGACGTCTTACAATGACTGAAAATTGACGTATTTTTTCGGTCCTTTTAAGACGTCCATTTCCAAACGAAAAATAGACGTCTCAAATGGGTCTTTAAAAGACGTGTTTTGGACGTCCAATAAAGATCGCATATCATCGTCATTTTTTATATTGTTAAAGGCTATATTGTTAAACTGGGTTCAAAGGTGAAGACAAAAGGGCAAACATTCTGGAAAATAGATGCTTTCATGCTTCTTCGAGTGTTTCAAATTTGAACTTTTCTCCACAGATCGGGGGAAATATAACTTTTGAAGACACTCGCAAATTGGACCAGATACGCAAGCGACACTTTCACACATTTAGAACCATTGTAAAATCAAAATAATTTTAAACTTTTTACATATATATCCTTGTGCTCTAAATTTTTTATTTCATTCTGAAGATGACTGTTAATGTCGAAATGCATTGAATAAATTACATTTTAGTTTTCTAATTATGACGATTTTTTATAAAGAGGGGGTTCGCCAGCCAGTTTGAAGATTCGGTTTAATTATTAGAAAAATATAAAGAAAGTTGAAAAAAATATATTGTATATCTGAACCTTCATCATCTGGCTGCACAAGGAGCAAAAAATTATTTGCTAGGTATTTATTGTTCTTCAGTAGTTAAGCGAAATGTAAGGTGTGATATGAAGTAATTTCTGACGTTTTACAAATTTTGTATTTCAAGTTTTAAACGATACGCATATAATCTTTTATAACAGAAATAAAATATCACGACCTACTATAAATAAAAACAATTTTGATAGCACCCTTCTTTAATTATTTCTTTTAGTACATGTTGTTCAATTCAAGTTTATAGCTTTAAAACCACTCGAATAAATGACTGTTTTGAGCCTTTTACTGAAATTTTGGCAATGATAATAGATTTGTGCTAAATGATTAATCTATATTATATCATTTTGATTAAAAATATGATTTATCATGGACCCGAGAGAAATCAAAATTTCCCTACCTGTAGGTTAGCTTAAAAACTATCGTTTTTTTAAACTAAAGGCTGGTTCAGACGGGAGACAAGAACCTTGTCTTGTCGCCGCGACGTGACAAGGTTCTTGTCTTGTCACCGTGTGAACTGCTTGTCGCATTGTCGCTATCCTCAACATTTTTATTCTCTTGTCACGTCTTTCGTGTGAACTGCTTACCCCTGATTTTGGAGACAAGACAAGACTCTCTTGCTCTTGTCTCCCGCGTGAACTGCTTGTTTTGTCTCCAGTCGTCTTGTCATCAGGTTCTTGTCTCCCGTTTGAACCAGGCTTAAACTGTGAAGTAAACACAAGTTGAGAGTTGTCCCTCAAAATCTCAAGAAAAAGAAAGTAACAGCTAACACCTAACCATCTATCTTGCTTTGAGTCAATTACCTTATATTTATACATTATAATAATAGCGTTTTTATTATTTTTATTATGTGTCCGGATAATGGCGACAAGGTCCGGTTTCGACCTTAAAGGTCAAAAATTCTGCCATTGTTTTAAAAATG
Source organism: Nanomia bijuga (assembly GCA_032273505.1). Taxonomy (NCBI): domain Eukaryota; kingdom Metazoa; phylum Cnidaria; class Hydrozoa; order Siphonophorae; family Agalmatidae; genus Nanomia; species Nanomia bijuga. Next base: position 9,867 of record JAUKPT010002279.1, on the reverse strand, counting down.
TCTGGATAATGGCGAACAATAATGCATGCGAATGTCAAGATGAAAGAAAATTATTTGGGGGATAAAACGCCATATTTATCATTCTTGTTTAATACGTTTGTATCCCTAAGTAATTAATTTCATGGTGGTAAAATTCCACTACCGTCCAGATGACATAGATCAACATCTTCTCCTGAATTCTTACCAGCGGAAAGTGAAAAGTTCTTCTTTAATTAACGTTTGAAGCAAACGTCAGTAAGAATCTGTTAACCCCTAAACAGCCCAACGGAATGAAATAATTCAATTTACATGTAGTGTAACCGGAGTTTTAAATATACTACACAGAACAAATATAAGTAAAATGAGACGTATTTTTTGTACTCAGATGATTAAAATTATCAAAAGAATCACTGTTTTGCATTAATCCTATAATAATAACTGATCATCATACAAAGTGTAATTACTTGATCTAGATTCGCATTGAAATTTATGCTACTGTTTTACCACCGTCAGGAAATGGAACGGCGCCAAAGATAATTTATCGTATTTTATTCTATACAATTATTACTCCTGTGAAATGATTAAGTCATGACAAGCATCAAATTATTTTTATCCTTGATAAGATAAAGATACATTATAGCAAGTCGTTAATAGTTTGAATAATTATCATCATTTATTAAGTAATGTCTTGCTATTTTAGTAATGTCTTACTATTTTAGTAATTCCTTACTATTTTAGTGTAGAAATAGTTAAAAGTTGTTTGGGCGTTATTTTCCCGGTCGTTATTTCTTTTAGTAAGTTATTTGATGTTTTTAGTTTTTCTTCTTTTAAAAACGATTTTTAAACCATATTTCATATAACTTGGACAGCACATTAACCATATTCAAACCTACAATTCTACTAAATAAAAAGTATTAAGCTTTTCATTTGAACTTTTTTTTTCTTTTTTATTTTCTTTATATATTTTCTTTTCTAAGAAATAAACATGCACCTGGTACAGAAAAGGATTCATCTATTTCCAGGTGTTCCTAGAAAGTTTACAACAACTACTATAATTAAAATTAAAAAAAGGAAAAACAGTACACACAACACAGATGAATGGATAAAAAATAGAAAATATAACTAAAAGTATAACTATAAATATAAGTACATATATATAAATGATTAACCTCAACGATGATAACTATATTTCATTACCTTAATCTTCCCGTTTTTAATATGAAGTAAATAGTTGCTAATATGATCTTTTTGTTATCAGTACAAATTAGAGAGTTTAACAATGTCATCCGTGATGACATTGTTACGTTCTAAAATTGTATTTACCATTAATCAATGAAACTCGAGGAAGTGCATAAAGGGGACAAAATAGGAGAAAATGTCTAGTATCTTCGACTCATTGAAGACAAATACATTCATCGGAAGGCGTATCAAGAAAATTATAATTTTTTTTGTGTTTTTTAAATGACTCAAACCTACTCTCAGCTGAAAGATGTTATGAATACCTGCTGGACAATGAACACCAAATATGCGTCGTGGCAGGGGACGAAAGAGAGATAGCATATGACGTTTAAGAACGGAGAGGGAAGGAAATACTTCATAATGTGGAATAATGGAATTCCACAACTGTTTTTATACCTGTCAGTGCGGCATCTAATTTCTTGGAAGATACGAGGTAAAGGAAGCAGATTTCTTCTGTTATGAGGCAAGTTAGCATAGAGATATGACGCTGTTTGTTTAGAGACGATCTTAAACAGTTGAAGAACTCTTCTACTAATGCGTCTATCGGAGAGACATAAAACCAATTTCTTCGTAGATCTTCAAGCGACTAGTGCCTTTCCAAGTACCAATAATAGTCAATGCGGCTTGGTATTGAATTGCAGGAAGAAAGGGAAAGTCCGAGAGGAGGTAGATTGTTAATAGGTGGGGAATGAAAGATTATATCACGGTATTTGAGATGAGGCCTTATAAAGGTTTGGCCTTATAAAGATTTGGACTACGCACGATGGAGTATAACATAGTGTCATCAGCAAAAAAATTAACTTTTGAATTAATATTTCATTGAAGATCATTTACAAGATACAAAAGAGGGCCTAACACCAATCCTTGAGGGACAACAGATTCTATAAAAGAATATTCAGAACAAGAACCATTAAGGACTATCCTTTGCTTTCTATCACGAAGATAGTCATCAATAAGAGAAAGAAGGTTTCCACTTATACCATTTTGTTTAAGTTTGAAGATAAGGCCAGAGTGTCAAAATTTGTCAAAAGATTTTGATATGTCGAGGAAGATAGCTCTGACTTCAAGAGATTAAATTCTGACGGCAACATATCAGGCCTTGTGTTAAGATGGTTATGCGTTCTCTTAGCAAAACCTCAGGTTCTTTACTTTAGATAGCCTGTGATGTATGACTTCGATACCCAGCAGAGCTAACAATTTAGATTCTTCAGGTTTAAAGAATAAATGAAGAAGTTGGTAACTGGCGAAATAGCAGATAAAACTATGGCCATATAAGGAAATATGTTTTATATTCGAATGGTTTTATCATAAGCAAATACGTTTTTTACTCGAATGGTTTTATCATAAGTGTATACCTTACTTTAATTCTCTGCGAATATTATTCAGAAATAGCAATTTAAGGTGGAACAGTTCTAAAGGGAAGTTTGATTAGATGCATTCTGACCAAATATGATTCTAAGTCAATTTCATGGTGGCTATAAGAGACCATCTTGTTATTAAGTCTGTTTAAAAAAAGCACTTCTTGATTCTTGCTTTTTATCGATGGAGATATTTTTCAATGTTTTCGATGATTGATGTCTTTCGTTTTAAAAACTATAGCTACATAGGATAAAAAGAGTACTAGTATTAACAATGTTAAAATTGATAAAAAAGAGTGAAGAAGAATAACAACAACAGTTGTACCAATTGTATTCTTCAGTTGTATCAAAATCAATACACTTATGGGTAGATAAACCTCCCAGAAAACATAGAAAACAAGATATTGAAGAGGTTTACAAAAAACTTGCTATCTACACGTCTTAAAATAAGCCAACTAGACGCTCAATTTAACTTTTGATGTTTTCCCCATTTCCGATAAAGATCATAAAACCGTTCGTAAGGTTTTGTTATCAACATACTACTAAATGTTATTTCCAGGTCTTTTGAAAGATAATAGTGATTACTATTACAAGTTTTTATGAATTGCCGTAGAGTTTTAATTCTAGGTCTAAGCTTACATTTGGAGGAAATATTTGCAAGTAACTAAAAGCGTAGTAAACGAAAAAAGTTAGGGCATCATTTTATGTGACAATATAGAAGAAATTAAATTTTTAGTAGAAATTTCCAATGGATAATTTGTATTGGCTAAGACTTAGATTCAAGAAGAAAAGGCATATAGGCTTATACTTGAAATTTTATAAAATTTCTCACAAAGTCAAGTCATAGATAAATAATGTCAAGGAAAAATACGTCAAAAACAATGAAAGTTAAAAAATATCTTGGTATAATCTTCACAATTCTTCGTATATGAGATATCTTATAAATTAGTTTCAACGTAAAATTTATCAGTTCTTAAAACATCAAAATAGATGTCTAAATCATGATCAAAATTAAAAAGAAATCTTATTATTTTTCTTTCAAAGAATAAAAATGAGAAATCTTCTAATAATAAAACTAAATTTATAATTTATAATTACTTCGGAAATTAGTAAAAGGTTATGATTGATTATTCATGAAAATACCAATTCTTTGTTTTTCATCGAAAATCAAAAACTATATTGTATTTTATTTTCGTTCGAGGCGGAATTTATAAGAATATAGAAAGCTAACTAAGCTAATGCAAGGACCACACTTTATATGTCGACAGAACACTCTATACCTTAAACACATTTTTGCAACATTTTTTGTTGTCAAAATTAATGATGATTAGTGAATTCTTTATAGAAATTATCTATTTAGAAGAAGGAAAAATGTTGCATATTTGTGTCCCGTCCATATCAACAGTGGTCCTTGACTAATGTTGATGTTGATGAAAAGGTTTAGGAAAGTAATTTAAAGAGACAAATCTTGCGTGTACCAATCACGCCTTCCTGTATTTAAAAAAGACTAAGCTTTAATTTGAACCAGTACGGGTTGCAGGTGACCTTTTTATTGATCCGAAGAAATTGATTGGATGGATGATTGAATTGGAAATCAACAACTTTATTGACTTTATTCCAGTGGGATATTTTGATATATGTTAATGAAAATCTTACTTAGCAAAGAAATTTCTTCTTCATCGAGCTAATGATTAGATATAAATTTTATTATTATCTTAAATTATGATAATTCATATAGAGGTTAATTCTTAACACTTGTTGTTGCATGGATTTTCAGAATTCATTCTAGAAGTGTTTGCTCGTTGTTGTTACTAAACTTGTAACTAAAATGATATATAGTGTAGATGCTGATGTTGTTAAAAATACTCTAATTATCACAATATTTCTTCGTAGGAGATAACGAAGATTCCGAGTCTATATTAGAACTCTCCCCAACCATCATAAAGAGATTAGCATATTCATTAAAGAGGAGTTAGTAGAATAATATTTTTCATAGAAAGAAGTTTTTCTGAATCTTGTTTAGGCCTAAAAAAATTGATTATTGGTTTAGCGACAGTCACCCGCGTCAAGATAAAACGTGCGCTTTTTTGACGAAAGAGGGTTTATTGCTGTTTTTATATATGCTCAACAAAGGTCGAGTTTCCATACTTTTCTACCGCCTAGTATATTGTGGCATCATAGAAACACGGAGAATATTAAATTCCTCGGTAGAAAATTAGCCAAAATGCAATATGTGCAACGAGCGACCAGATGTAACTTGACGAAAAAGGGAAGCTGTTGCTCAGAACGATTTTAATATTAAAAAAGAAGATAGATCATACGCTTTTTTCATACTTAAGAAATATCCAAGATGAAATTTGAGAATATCGCGATCTTGAATTTGCGTTAAGAATATATATTTTTAATCTCTTTCGCTAGATTTAAATTCACCTTTCCAGCGTGTCGTCACTGATGTCGTAATTAAATGTATGTGCACCAACAAAATGGTAGCTACAGTGTGTATCAGATAATTGGAAACAAGAACTTAACTGGATAAAATATAGGAAGTTGTTATCGGAGCAAGGTGATTTTTTATATCACAAGCGACTCCTCTTTTCTTCTTTCAAATGATGTCAATTTTATTAAAAATAAAGAAATAGAAAGAGAAAAAAATGACTTTAAAAAACTCAGAATTTTTTTAGAGATGCATTAAAATTAATGTTCAAAACGTGCGAAATCTTTTGTAAAATTTACTGACAGTCGGTCAGACTGCACGAACAAAGATGCAAGATTTAAAACAAAATCACTCATAAATAGCTTTCTCGTGATTAAACGCTCTCGAGGGTAATTAATTTTCCACTAATACTTGAGATTATGGTTCGACAAACTATTTATCAAAAGTAAACAACTTGTTAGCAAACGCAACTTACTTAACTGTAATCGATGGGAAAGACGAATTTACAAAACTTACAAACGCAATTAACAATTGCGATACCCTAGCTACCACAGCTACCATTTTGGCGGTGCACAAACACAGAGTTTAGTGACGAAACTTCGAAATGTTAATAAGTTTTTTCTTTAACAAGTTCGTTTTTTTGTTATTTTTTACTCAATCCAAAATCTGGGTTTGGTTCAAAATAAAGAAACTTTGTAAAAAAGACCTTTCTCCTCTACATGACGTGTATACTAAAGAATACTAAGAATAAATTATGATGAACTTGACCGAAAAGTTAATAATATCCATCTTGAACCCAAAAAACAATATACATATATAAAAAAGCGTGTATAGTATTCTTCTATGAACTAACACAGAAACTGCTTTGTTTTGTTATAAAAAAGTTAATTTCATCTATTAAAAATCCCGTCTCTTATTTTGCGCATTTTCAATTTATTGGGTGTCAAATATAAAAAATAAAAAGATTTTTTGCATTGCGCATTTGTTTTTGTGACTTATGACGCTAAACACACAATCGATGTTTTAGGTATTCCTATTTTTGTTTTGTCGGGTTTCACCAAATTTTGCTGCGGAGTCGCGTTTCGTCTTGTCGTCTATTTCAACCCCTATACTTCACCTCATCATGAAATACTCTTTTCTAGCATAGTTAATTAAGTTACTAACTATTTAGTCTTTTAGTCTGGTTAATTTTTTCTTTCTAGTTTATTCAAAAGAATCACTTTATTTATCCTTTTTTCCATTTAAATCTCTTTTTGACAATAAATAAATAAAAAGATATTTCTTATAGTCCTGATGAATAATTAAATACTGAAAAAAAGGATTCCGGTAACATCCGCAAGTTTTTCTATTGAGAAAAAGTATGTTCATATCCCTATATTTAGGATATCTTTTCGGATTTAATGTGTATCAAATGCTTTCAAAATAAGAAGACTAACATATCTTTATTCGATGCATTGAAAGATGAATGTTTTTAATAACAGAGCACGTAATTTTTTATAATGTTTTTCTGTTCTTTAGTTTTCACGGGTCTTTTTAAGGTCACGTCAATCATTAAATTGAATTTCCATTAGTTGATTACTATCCTACTTACTTGCCTTTTGCAATCCATTTAGATACGATGGGAAGTAACCAACAACCTTCAAATTTGAGAAAAAGTATTTGGAATATGGAGATTTTGCTTCAGTAAGTTACCTTTACTATTATCACTCTTATTCTCCTTAGCATATCTCGAAACATAAATAAAGCTGAATTCAAGGCATAATATATCAAGATGACAATGGCTGAATGATACCAACTATGTTCATAAATCTAGAATGCATCATAGGCGTATCAACATTCTTCCGACTAGATCCATAAGGGGACTCGAACCTACACCGCCCATTGATTTAGCCTTCAAATAGTCGGATTACAAGGTAGCCAAAGAGACTATGAGATTAGCAGGTCCGAGTCGGTTATAATATATCATGGGTAATACAATATCATTGATCCCCGATGATGGAAGTGATGGAACACACTAACATCGGCTAAGTGATATGATACTGAAATAGTATCTACGTTGGTTACTGGCGTGCTATGACAAAAATCATAGCAGTTTCAAACCAACTCACAAGCCGGTTATAGTGATGAGTAATTATAATCCAACTACTTGGAGGCTAAATCAGCGGGCGGTGTAGGTTCGATTCTCGATCGGGGTCAAGTCAGAAAAATGTTGATGCGGATCTCGTATTCTTTTTGGTGTCAAGCGTTGCGTTGCAAGTCGGTATCCGTCACTATAAGCCAGCTGACAATTACTTTGGCGAGTATGAAATCATATGATGATGGTAGCCTAAGTGACTATGCGATTAGCCGGTCTGAGTCGTTTATTATATATCATGGCTAAAAGGACTGTAGTCTGTTATATTTTGTCTATTTATTGATTTATTTTTCAAGAATAGTCTAATACAACATAATCATGATAGGTATTGATCCGGGTATTTCCTTTATAAAGACGCTGCAGAATTGTTCTGCTCTAGATCCTTCTCGTCAAACCTCAAGGAATTTGGATTATTTTTGTCGCGAAGTAGTGGTGATACTCCATTTTTTGTCCGAAGCTTGTTGCGTACATATTTTCAGGGATTATTTTTTTTTCTTGCTGCAAGCCCTGTTTCGAAAGACCTTTTTGACTGACGTATTAGCTTCTTTACTTTTGCCCTTGACCTATTTATGCTTCTCACAGAGAAAGCCTTTCGCTGCCCTTACATTTGATCTATCGAACATGGAGACTATGGTTTTCCTTAATTGCCCGCTGGACTGTGCTATTAATTGGAAAGGTACATTTCTACCATTATATCAGGGGCGTAATTAGCTACATTCAAGAAAAGTCCAAACAAAATGTCCAGCCACCAAGTGGCATTAATTCATAGTGGCATCGATGCAACGTTTTTTATAGATTCAAGAGAAAAAAATTAAAACAAAGAGATTACAATAACAAAAAGTTGCGCGTTTGCATAATAACAAAGAAAGAGCGATATAAATTCTTGAAAGAAAGCGAAATAAAAAGAAGAATGCTTCAAAGAAAATAAATTTAACAAAAAGTCAAAATATCTTTCAATTTCTTCTTAGTGTGGTTATAACCACACTGATGCATTTCTCAGAAAAATGCAGAATCCTAATTGAAGAAATTTTATCTGCATTTTAGTGTTGACTAAGGAGCATAATAATCTAGTCGATCCTATCTAAATACGCACCTGGATCCAGTTTGGATTTCTCTAGAGGTTACAAACTTACTTGTTCGTTAGTTCGATCAGTTTGGCTTTCAGAGGTTCCATAACTTTATTAAAATATTATCTCGCCTCGGTATTCCATTTACCCCAGTCAATCTACCCCCGTCTCAAAATAATGATAACCCCGACGGAATTTGGAATCATATTTGCATTTACAATGCCCAGATGTCCTCTTTCATTACTACTATTTTTTTATACTTCTTATGTCCTTGAGAAAAAGTGAGTAAGAATGTCATTATAAAAGTACTTTCCCTAATTGAATCATGATGGATTAATCCTGTAAATTGATCAGAAAGGATTTCAAACAACTCGCACCAAATAGAGTCTGTGAGTTTCAACGAAACCTTCTTGGAATGAAACCGCTACTTTGAAACATTGACACAAAGAGAAACTAGATCGACAGAGAACAATGATTCTTTAATAACATCAAAAACAACATTTTCTAAATGACATTTTGTTCAGAAAAATTAGCGCTGTGGGAACTATACATTAAAAACCTATTTATCTGATTAGCTAATTATAACATTCACAATAAAGTTCCATTAAAACATAGAGCTTGTTTGTACTTTACAGGATTTTTTTATAATTTTGTTAATTCATCGATTTTTATTCCTTATTCATCATTATTGTGTCAAAGGGTTGTTCTTCGGATGTCAACTTGCTCAGAATAAAGGGTCATATTTTTAAGAAAGAAATATTCAGTTTCTAAAATGTTGTTGGAGATGTAAGTTAACTTGTTAAAGATTTTCATGTTTTTCTTAATCACTTGAAGAAATAAATCTAGAAATGGTAAAAATTCACATTGATTAAAAATACATTGGTCTTTTTAAGTATTTTTTTCAAAATACAAGAAGAAAATGAAGAATTGGATAATTTTCCCATCTTCCAGTTAATGTCTGTATTTATTTTTCATAAATGTATCGGACTGCACACTTACTTTCATTGTTAATTCAATTGAGCTGGATAAACTTGTCTTGATGAAAATTGGAAGCAGGTTGTTAAGAATCGAAGTAAGATTTATATAAAGATCATTAGGCTATACAGTTTGAGCTTATTTTGCTTTGGTTCTACTTTGCCAATATTTATGCATTAACACATGATGAAATCCGGACACTACTCCGGATAAACGTGGGTAAAATTCTTATATCAAAAGCTGAAAAGCACAAAGAATTTTATATAACCTGTAACTCCTTTATGTTTTCAAATGGAATTTTGATAACATTAATTGGCTGTAGGTGTATCATGTTAAGGTCACTCTAGAATTATAGAATTAAAGAATTATCCTGAATTTTTTTTTGACAAGCGGGTTTAGTCACGTATTATTTCAAGTTTTCGACACTATGATGTGACAGTTAAAAAATATTGTGATAAGTGGACAGTTTAGGGTGTTTTTCTGTAAAGGTGCCATCAAATAGTGTTTTATTATGGCGTACTTAACTACAGGCCTTGCCAACGTACAGGTAAATTTACGGATAGTACCTTCCTGGTATTACCTTGATGTAATTTTTCCAGAGTGAATTTATATCAGTAAAGAATGAAATTTTCTACAATCGCCAAAAAAAATGGTTGAACATTCGTGGAACTATGAAGAACT
>JAUKPT010002278.1:0-13509 GCA_032273505.1 Nanomia bijuga | reverse complement strand
TCATTCTATACTGATATCAATTCCCTCTGAAAAAATTAAATCAAGAAAATACCAGGAAGGTCCTTTCCGTAAAAAAACATGCACGATGGCATGGCCTGTAGTTAAGTACGCCATGATCATGATCCTTATTCAACCCATGCGGTTGCCGAAATTGAAGCCCTTAAAAAATCTTGTCTTGAAAACATTCAATTCACATTCAATTCACTTATTTCACTTATGTTCGCTATTTCGAACAATTTTTTCTGGTCCCTAGCCTTATTTCTGCTCGTTAGTTTAAACTTTTGTGCGCTCTTAAACAAAATTTAAGGCAAAAAAAAAAAAATAGGTTCGTGGTTCCAGTAGCTAACATAGAAAAAAAATGAAATTGGGTCGGTTGCATTTTTTTATTATATTTTTTCAATTTTTTCATTTACAGTCATCCCCGCTATCTCGACCGCTCGCCATCTAGAGTATTTACCGTATATGAATATAGAACTTGAGAGTTTATATCAAAATTCTTGGTTTTCCTTGAATTTCCAAAAATCCGATAATTCGAACATTCGTTAATTCGAACAAAATTCTTGATCCCTTGTGTGTTTGAATTAACGGATGTGTACTGTATACAATTATTTACTTAATAATTTTCTATCAAATGATACAATTTTCCATCTTAGATTGAACAAAAATATCACAGACAGATTTTATAACTTTACAGGTTTTGGAGGTAATGACTGGTACTAAATTAGTTTTTTTTCGGTTCATTATAAATTAATCAAAATGATTTTCGAAGGAGAATAAGTTGAAAAGCGTTTCATTTTAATTCAAGTAACTGAAAAGATTCCAGAAAATTTTGTTAATACCTGACTTTTTTTATTAAAGTAAGATGTATAACTGATGAAACATAAAAATACACGTTGAAACGATTATATCCTGAATTGTGTAATTTTCTGGAAATTAAAAGTAATTAAAGATATATTAGCCTATGAAATAAGTTGTTATGTAGTTTTTTTTATTAAATCGGGAGTGTAATTGGTGTGCACAACACAGCACTATACATAACACATTGTTGACGTTACCCACTGCTAGGAATTATCAGGAGATTATCAAATCTCTTTGGATGAATTTTTAGAAAATTGTTTGAAGAATATTTCAAGAAAATTTGAGAGAAAAATATAATATGAGGCAAATAAAACGGGGCTTATACCTACCGATTATAACTGCACTTATCACTTTACTGTAAACAATATTCTCCGAACCAGTCACAGCAAGCACGATATAGTTACCAGCTACAAGAGCCATCATTGATGTTGATGTGGATTTCGTCAGGATTAGCGTATACGTCACAATGAATGCAGGGAATGACCCAAACGCTTCACATACGTATGAATATTCACCCCCTGAAAGTTTTGGGAATGTAAGGGCTAGTTCACACCAGATTAGACCACCAACGATGGCTATGACACCTCCAGCAATCCAGATAATCATCACGACTCCACTGCTGCCTTAGAGGAATTAGCAAATGTTTTTATAAGAAAGAATTAGTATCAAGATGGTTTTGTTCTCAAACTATTATTTACGATATATCGTTTTTTTTTTACTTGAATCAGTACTACGCCTTTAAATTCATCACACGATCAATAGTTTTTTCGGCTTATCGTTACTAACCTGAGTATGTTGCCACTATCTTTGGTGTTGCAAAGATACCACTACCAATGATGGATCCAACCAAGTAAGCAATCAAACCAAGTAAGCCAATTTGGCGTTTCAGACCAATTTCGTCGCCTTCCATGTTGATGCCTGATTTCTCCTCCTTGAGCTGAGAAAACCCTATTTCATCTTCTTTGTTGTCACCATCTTTTTTGTCGAGCAATGCTGACTCATTGTCATGGAGATCTTCTTCAGTCATTGTACTAGATGGATTTGCAACTTTTCCCTGTAAATATAAGGTTCAATGAAAAAGAAACAGTTAAAAAATTCCAACGAAACAGTATTTTTCTATGCCGTAGCAAATAAGTAGTGAATTTTTTAGTATGAAAGTATGAAAAAATCCTTAAGCAAATTTACATAGGTTTCAACTTATGTATTCTTTACCCTGTTCTCTACATGAATTGATGTTAATCAAATAAGTTTTAGTTCCGAAAGGACAACTGAAAAACCGTCAAATTGTTTTTCCTTTTGAAAGTTTTGAAACCAGTAGCTGTTTTAAATTTTATTAAAGATAAATTTATTGATACTTTTGTCATTTAACTGATGATGCTTATCATTACTGCTGTTTTAGAAGGAGTTTTTGATCCGGTTTGATTGATTGATAAAAAACGTACGTTCATGTCTCAGAAAGGGTAAATATATCTTCTTCTCTCACATACTAGCCATGTGAAAGACTGAATCAAATTCGAAGTTTACAAATTCTGACTTCTATAGACGGATTTCACGTGACGTAATTGTGTTTACATTTTGCCTGCTGAAACCGTGTGGTAATGACCATTAGAATAAAGGCCTTTTTGATCAATTTCATGTCGTAAAAGTAATTTATGACTGCATGTTTATATTGAAAAGAAAGGTTATAAAATGATTATAGTCTGTCCATAAAGTGTAGACATCGATTTTTGTAATGCGTATAACTTTTTCAATTTTTATTCATTTAAGCTCATTTTCACACTTATTGTAGAGAGCACTTTAATTTGACATTATCATTTTTGAAAATGAAGAAGAATTGCAGTCAGAAAATGAAAAAGAAATTTCGAATATAAATCGCAATCTTTAATGTCATCTTAATCGGCTATCTTAGCTTATCTCAAAAGTGCATTCATTTCTATTTTAGTTCAATTTGAAACGAAGTTACGGAATGAATTTTGACCTCAAGTTAAAAAATAAGCCCTAAATGCATAAAAAATCGTCATATTTTGGCTAAACTAGGGGTTCAAAACCATACCGTAACGTCAAGACAAATGAAGCCAATATAAAAATTAATACATTTTTGACATCAGCTAAGAAAACCATTCGAAATAAAGAAGATTTTTTTCTGACTGCAATTCTTCTTCATTTTCAAAAATGATGATGACAAATTTAAGTGCTCGTCAATAGCTACATTATGTGTGAAAATTAGCTTAAACGAATAAAAATTGAAAAAATCATACGCATTTCAAAAATCACTGTCTACACTTTTTGTACAGACTATAAATATCATTAAGCATTCATGCAAAGGAGCTTGTCAAAGTTTCACCAAACACGTAATAAAAGCGCAGTTGTGATAACACTATCTAATCAATTCTTAAAATTGCAATAGTTACTAGACTTCTTCTCGGTTTTAGCAGGCAAGATGAAAACACATGAAATCCGTCTATTTTAGTTCAAAACAATATGTCGGGTTTAGATTGACAAGGACTCCGATATAACCCCATCGAGTAATACAACATCTGATTTTGAATAAAAAATGCCTACCTGATCAGAATCGGTTATCAAATCACCAAGAAAAACATAATTAGTTAAATCAAAAAAGAAATCAAATGATTCTCGTCTTCATTTTATTGCGTACTTTGCTCTAAACAACTTTGTTAGTTTGTCGAACTTTATAATATACCCTGCATAACCGGACTTATACAGCTGAAGGAGATTTATCACATTAAAGAGATGGCATGTTCGCAAATACAGGAATTGGACGATTTTCTTTCAAGCTATGATGTTTTGATTCAAATTTGATCATCTACAAAAACACAACGTCTCTACTTGGATAAACTAAAAACCAACTAAAGTTAAACATGAAAATATATGAATTCTTACCAGGAAAGTTGTCAATGAATCCCCTTTTTATCGTCTTTTTACTTACTCTATTATATGAATAATATATAATAGTACGACTATTTCTCTACCTCTCGTTATACTGTAAATCTCCAAGTTATAGATTAGATACGACAATTTAATGTTATCTGTAAATTGAATGTAATTGAAAAGTATGTGTTATCTAATGCGTTGATCCGGTTAGAATATTGTGTAGATATAGATCGCTCTGGTAAGGATAAAGGACATTAATCTTTTAACGACACGGTATTATGAGCAAAACAAAAATCTGTTTAATTTGTATTTCTCTATATACAGGGACGGATCGAGACCTCGTCAACCTCGTCAGGTGACGAGGCAAAAATTTGCTGTAATTGTATAAAAATCAGAAAATCTATATTTAGTCGGAAGAGGTCGCATTGCATTAAAATTCACGGCCACGTAATGAAATTTTGATTAGCGCCGAAGAATCACGCCGTCCGTTGCATCGCTGTATGATCAAATAGCGGGTTCTGTTCGTTACCGGTCTAGTTCACTTTGTGACGAGGTTGAGAATTTTTAAGTTAGTTTCTATTGGTTTGTTCTACGCTTTAGGTGAAATTTCATTGGTTACGACTATTTGTGATGAGGTTGACATACATACGGTTACGAAATTGGATTAGTACCTATACTGCACATAAAAATTCTTCAAAATAAAGGATCTTGGAGTTTCGTTAGACGTAAATTTAGTTGAAGAAGAAAATACCATTGGTTAATTAGAATGCGACGAGTTTCTCAAATAACCAATAGAATTAAACCGCATTTTATATAGCCTGATGCACGCCTTGTCACATTCTCTCTTATCTATCATTCGCAAAATGGTTTCGCAGGCGTTAGACGTGCGGCGGGCCATCCAGGAGAGAGATAAGGAGTCTTTAGTTTATCATTACGATAAAATTAGAAAAAAACTAAGTCGTTTGCCCTACTTGAAAGAGAACGAGTTTTTTGATCTAGTTGGAACAGACCTTGGCAAATTAAACCGAAATTTTTCAGCAGAAGTCTATCTTCCCCCTACCGTTTTAAATGGAGAGCCAAAGCGAACGTGTTGCGCTGTTAGGTAAGTAAACTGTTCTAAATTTATTTACTTAAACGATAAACGTTATGAATGATATCTCTTGTTAGTCTTATCATCCGATTAGTAATGTATCTAATTACAGTGGATTAAACATGTTATATTTATTTAAAAGTAGTGTTGAACGTTTTTTTCAGCATGATTCACGTGGGCGCTCAAACTCAATGTTATGTTGTTTTTTGTCTCAACTGTTCAGAAACGATTAACAACTTTTCTATAGAAACTGTGAGATAACAAAGGTTAAAAGTGTAAATAGATAAGACGTAAGGTTTTTAAAAGTAAAACTAGTTGACTGTATACAGTAATAGTGTCAGAAACATGTAAACAAAGTATAATTTGTGGTTTTTGAAAGTATTTATAATCAAATATGAGTGGCAAAGTGTTGGGTTTGTTGTTATGTCCTGGTTAACATTTTTTTTTAATTTAATTTAGGTCTGAAACATCAGGTAACTGCTTGTATAGTTCGGTTTCACTAGCTCTGGTAGGTAATAATTCATTAATTTATGATCTTCGAGTGTTGACATCAATTGAACTCTTTTTAAATTCTGATTTTTATTATAAGCACCCATGTTTTACGTCTGTATATGAAAACAAAAAAAGTTTGTTTATGTCGTATGATTCATTGATTGCCTTTTCTGTTTCTCATGAGGCATTTGATTCAAATCTTTGTAAGGAATCTTTGATTGAGTGTGAGGCTCTTTTGAATCTTGATCAACATCGATACACTGGTTTTATTTGTATTTTGGCTTTGGCTACTGTTTCAGGGAGAGAAATTAAAACTTACTATCCTGATTTTGGTCCCGAAACTTATGTTTCCTTATTTTCACATATTGTTTCTCCACGCCAAA
Source organism: Nanomia bijuga (assembly GCA_032273505.1). NCBI lineage: Eukaryota > Metazoa > Cnidaria > Hydrozoa > Siphonophorae > Agalmatidae > Nanomia > Nanomia bijuga. The sequence continues at coordinate 7,794 of JAUKPT010002278.1, read as the reverse complement.
ACGTGGAAACTTTTCCTATGATACATATTTTGTTCTGTAATGAAAGTTCAGATATTTCTAGGACTGGATTCAAACATAACCACTACGTTCCATTAGCTTTTTCTAAACCAAAAAAAATAAAACGTAAATCTGTGGAGACATCTTCAAGCATGTCTTCTAAAAAGTCAGATGTAATTTCTTTAACGCCAGAAGGGTCTAAAGTACCAAAATTTCAAAGTAAGCTGTCCTTTTGGCCACCAATGGTAAATATAAAACCAACTGAAAGGAGAATTCTTCCGAAGTTGTCGGCTAAAAAAACAGATTGTGCTAGTTTTTCTAATACGAAAACATCAACACTTAAAAAAACTGTAAGTATTTTGAATTTTCTCCCACCAGTTACTAAGCAATTAGTATCAACTACATCAACAAAAATTTCAGCTTCCTTGAATTCTTTTTCTAAGTCGTGTGAGTCATCTGGTTCCTCTTCTACAACCATAACTACATCAACTGCTTGTACTCATGATGAACTTGTGTCTGGAGGTCAATGTTCTAAGTCTTCTGACAAATTTATTTATGATCTTGGTGCATCTCAAAAAACCTTATGTTTTGATACTATTGATGAAGCAAATCTCATTTCTGAAAATAATAACTTGACTTGTAACACTGATTCTTCTTCTAAAATTATATCTAAATATGACATAGCTAACATGTTAAAAAAGGATTTATCTAAAATGAGCAATGATGATGTTTATGATTTCATCAAAAATGTTTATGTTCCTCCTAAAGATTACAAATTCCCAACTTCTACTTACAAAAACAAAGACAAAGAACATAAACGCAAATTTCTTCTTTCGTGGTTAACAGACTTCTCTTGGTTATGTTATTCGCCTAGTTTAGATGGTGGTTTTTGTCTAGCCTGTGTCTTGTTTGGGAGTAAATTTCCATCCAAATTCAAAAAAATAACTAAGTTGTACTCAAAGCCTGTTAACTACTGGCCAGATGCATACAACACATTTAAAAAACATGAGTCTAGCAGTGTTAAAGGTCTCCATGCCGAAACCAGTTTGTTTTTCACAGAATTTCTTAACCAAATGTCTGGAGTTTCTAAGCCTATAAATGTAATGGTTGACACACAGCTTCAACAAAAATTAAGTGCCAACCGTAAAAAACTTATTCCTATTGTAGATACTGTTGTCACCTTGGGAAGGAATAGTATAGCATTTCGGGGCAGTAGGGATGATTCCCAATATCACCCACCTGTTGGGGGATTCTGCAAGAAAGGGGTTGGTAATTTTATAGATTTTTTGAATTATGGTGTTAGAAGGGGAGATGAAGAACTGAAAAATCATCTCTTGAATTGTCAAAAAAATGCTAGCTACATTTCCAAAACTACCCAAAATGAACTTATTTCTTGTTGTGGTAGAGTCATTAGTGATGAACTGTTGGCTGATATCAAAAAGGCTGACTATATTTCCATTATTGCAGATGAGTGTTCTGATAGCTCTATGAAGGAACAACTGTCTTTAGTAATTCGCTTTGTTGATGAAAATTACAATATAAGAGAAGAATTCTTAAGATTTATTCATTGCAGTGAGGGTTTGTCTGGACAAGCATTATTTAATGTTATAAAGAAATGTTTTGATAATGATTTGAGAATTGGTTTTGAAAAGTTAAGAGGTCAGGCCTATGATGGAGCAGGAGCAATGTCTGGTAAAAATATTGGTCTTGGTGCATTAATAGCAAGGTTGAACAATAAAGCTCTCCTAACTCATTGTTTTAGCCATAGGTTGAATCTCTGCATTCAAAGTTCTTGTACTGTTCCTGTAGTCCGAGATATGCTTGCAGAAGTAATGGAGCAATCTTTCTTTTTTAATTTTTCTGAGGGTAGACAAATGATTTTGGATGAGAGTATTTCCAAACTCCAAACAGATGGAGATACAAAAAGAAAACTTAAAAATGTGTGCAGAACTAGGTGGGTTGAACGTGTCACCGGTCTCTCTGACTATGTAAAGCTTTTTCCAGCTATTTTTGATTGTTTGGAGAGAATGAATTTGAATGTTAACAAAATAACTTCTAATATAAATGCAGGTAAAGCAGGCAATCGCTTGAAAACTATAAACAAATTCAGTTTTATTGCCTGTGTAGTTCTCACTGAATGTATTTTTAATTTAACTTTGCCTGTAACTCAGCTTTTGCAGGATAAAGCTATTGACATTTACAAAGGCCTTAACTTAATTAAAGCTCTAAAAAATTTAATTTCTCTATACATAAATGATGTTGATAGACAACACAATAAATTTTATGCTGAGGTAATGAAAGTTGCTGATTCTGTTCATGTTGCAGAGAAAAAGCCAAGAACATGTGGTATACAAAAGCATAGAAATAATGTAGAAGCCAATACTCCATCTGAGTACTTCAAAAGGATCATTACCCTTCCTCTTTTAGAATATTTAAATTCAGATCTTTCATCAAGGTTTGACACTCAGACTTTAGCTCCATATTATGGATTATGTTTGATTCCAGCCAATTTATTTTCCATTAAGCATAATCAAAAAAAAATAATGTGGAAGGAAGATCTTAAAGCTTTCACTACATTTTATTCTGATGATATGGATGTAAGACATCTAGAACTTGTAGAGCTAGATAATTGGGAGCATTACTGGAGTCTTCAGTCTGTAAAGCCAGACTCAATTTCAAATACGTTGAAGTTGATGCCTGATAACAATAATTTTAAAAATATTAAAATCTGTCTCAAAATTCTTGGTACTTTGCCAATTACGTCATGTGAATGTGAAAGGTCTTTCTCTGCAATGCGCAGATTGAAAGAGTATGCTAGAAGCACAATGGGCCAAGAACGTCTCAATGGACTTGCATTATTATATATCCATAAAGAAATTGTCCCAGATTTCAATGAGGTCATTGATGTATTTGCCAAAAGTAATAGAAGATTGGAGTTTTAAATTATCTTTCATTGAATTCTATATTCATGTTAGGCTTTGATTGAAAATGAAAGGCAGATCAATCATAAAAAGATCAATAATTACCTTGAAAACTCTTCTAGATTCTAATTGTAGTAGTGATAACAACAATGCAGAAGTTGTAGTACCTATAAACCTATTGATTAATAAACATCTTGATTTGATTCCAACTCATGGCACCGAAAAGGAAGTTTATGATTGCGTTATATTGCTTTGCTTAACAGGGTATTTACTATTGATTAAATTTTTTTAAGAACTTTTTGACTTTTTTGGTTTGAAACTATAATTAAAATTAATCAGCTGTGTAGTCTAGCCATTCATAAGACATGTTCTCTGGACATGCTAAAACTTGTTCTCTGGACAAACTAAGACATGTTCTCTGGACATGCCAACACTTGTTCTCTGGACATACTAAGACATGTTCTCTGGACATGCTGAAACTTGTTCTCTGGACATCCTAAGCTTACGACTCATGACCTCATACCATGATGTCGTAGATTTTTAACCATTGTTTATGGGTTCTTTCTTTGGTTAGTCTTTGGATAGCTTATGGCTGCACACTATAAGAAAGCTGCATAGTAATTAGAAATTATTTTTTAAATAGAAGCCAACAAATTGAGTTATTTTTTAACTATAATACATTTTAATGTATTTTTGTATAGAAGCTGGCGACAATGAGGCCTTGGCAAGGCAGACACCCTTTGTATCTCAAAAAAAAAACTTGAAAATGAGATACAAATAATACAGGTTTAACTTCTTAAAACCAAACAAAATTCTGTTAAACCTGGGGGACCAGCATGCCATGTACAAAATAAGCTTAGAGTGTCATATTTTGTAATTTTGGTTACTATGCCAATTTCAGGTATTCCCTTATGTTCTCCTATTTCAGGTGAACATTGTCTATTATGCTTTGACATAAATAATATGCCAACTTATCCACTGAAAAGTTTTGATAATTTAGTTGCACTTCATTGTAGTTATTTTTGTACAGAAGCTGGTAATGTTAAGGCCTTGGCAAGGCTAATACCCTTTGTGAGTTTTTTTTGTTGCTTTAAATACATCTCTTTTATTGTTGAAAGTTCAGTATAATGATCAACTTAAATTTGGTTGAATAAGAGCTCATACCTGACATTGCTGCTTCATCGTTTTGAATAACAAGGCTATCTTGTGCAGCAATTGCTTTTCAATTTCAAGATGGCTTACAAGATCTGGATGGGTAGCTTTTCACTTTTTTAGATTTTAGATTTTGTCATCATGTATATATATATATATATATACATATACATATTTTAATTTCATTTATTCCCTCATGTCCTCGTATCTCAGGTGAACATTGTTATGCTTTTGCATAAATGATGTGTCAACTTTTGTGCTATATGTTGTTTTCATTTTTGTAGCTTTTCACTTCTTTAAGAAGTTCATCAATAGCATCACAAGAAATATTTGCTTGTTCAACAGTTCAAAATTCTGTTTAACCTGGGGGACCAGCTAAGCCATGTACAAAGGAAGCTTTGAGTGTCATGTTTCCTAATACTAACTAAATTTCCATTTTTAGATCTAAAAATTAAAACATTAAAAATGGCTGAAGAAGAAATGGAGGTAAATCTGAATGAAGAAGAGGAAGAGGAAGTCCTCCGGGAGGAGGAGGGTCCAAGAGACAGGACCCCCTCCCCAGCCCCTCTTCCCAATAGGCGAGTCAGAGTGAAAATAGAAGTAAGTTTTTGATTAAGAGTTGCCAACATATTTCATATATCCTCTTAAACCTTTACCAACTTTGAGTAGTAACACTAATTTTTTTTCTTTTAGCATACAATAGCGGACTTCCTTCTTTACAGAAGGGATAACACTGGTGACAGATCAGTCAACGCATTTTTGCGTTGGAAGAGAAATGGGGGCCGTGATGAGCCCTGGTACCGCCTCCAACAAGAGAGGCGGTTAACCAACCAGGGCTCATTTGGCAGCCGTGGACGTGGACGTGGAGATGGTCGTGGACGTGGATATGGTCGTGGTCGTGGTGTGAGTGGTCGTGGTGTGAGTGGACGTGGACGTGGTCGTGGACGTGGTCGTGGACGTGGACGTGGTGTAGAGTTTCATTTTCATGGGGGAAACCATACCCATAATCATTAGATTATGGGTATTCCCCCTTTTTTGTTGTTTTTTATTTTTATTTTTGTTTTTTGTGTTGTTTCTTTGTTTTATTTTCTTTATTAGGATGGCCACTACATTAAGAAAACTTTGAAAAGATTGGAAAGTATTGAAAATCATTTCTTCTCCCATATTCATATTTATATTTATTATTCTTTCTATCTTTCTATCACCTTTTTCATAATCTGGAAGTCTAAAAATTTGCTTTCACACAAGAAATGGCACCTTTTTCACATGAGTCAATAAAATGAACAATTTCTTGTACATATGTCTTTTACCTTAAAACCTTGTTATAAGAAACATATTTGCTTAAGATGGAAAATATTCTTAGCTCCTTGCTTCTTGAAATCTTTCAAATGTTCTGAAACATGCTCTTATTTTTTTGGGCTTTAATGCCAAAAAAAAGTGTATTTGAAAATGACTGGTTACTTTTTAGTGGTTATTGGTTCTACAACTCAGGACGTTTGATCATTCAAACAGAAATGTGTTTTTGTATTATTTATACCTTGCCTGCTTTTCTGTTAGGACTAGGAAATGATGTCAATAAGGTCTGCTTTATCTAAAAAAATAAGCGGTCAGTTATGATTAATATTTTCACTAGGCCAATTTTGATCGTCGTGATATTTAGAATGATAAGTATTTGTTATGGTATCTATATCTTTCTTTGTTATCTATCTAAGTGAATCTACTTTTTTGTGACTTTTTTTAAACAAAGTTTATATCAGTTTTCAGTTACATACTATACTGTTATACAGACCAACACGATTGTATTTCTGGTATTATTGAACTCTTCTTTAAAAAGGAAATTATACTCCTTTTTACTCTTTAGGGAAAAATTTACTCATTTGTAGTACTCTTTTGGAGGTAAAAATAGTACTCTTTTCTACTCCTATTTGATAAAAAAGAATGTACTCCTTTTTGACCTTTTTTGGATTTTTTTTTGACTGGGACCCCTGGATGTATGTAAACATTTTTTTAATTGTATATTTGTATTTTTTTAATTGTATATTTGTATTTTGTAAATGTATTTGGACGTGTTCAAAAACCTATGAAAAAAATTTCAAATAAGGACTTAATTTTGAGCGTGATCTATGGAATACCTCTTGATGGATCAATTAAGTATATAGTTTCAAGAAAAGAGGTTTCATGAGTATTTGAGTGATGTTTTTCATTATTATTAGTTGTTTCGTTTAGAGGAGCAATAACCCAGTTAAGTGTGGGCTATTTGTGAGTAAAGAAAAGAGTTTTTTGTGAGTAAAATATTGAGTTGATCATCCTTTTGTGTGAATTGTACGATATTTGTATGTCATTCTTTGGGGACATGATTGCTTAAGGTCCAATGGTATAACTCATGAGATTTTAGACCTCCAAAGCTAATTTTAAGGGCAGAATATGAGAAAGAAAGACTCATTGTAGTTCTCATCAACTACCCCTTTAAAGAATATTCGTAATTAGATAGGAAATAGAAATAATCCTGTTTAGACCATCTACTTTCACTATCTATTCATCATAATCAAAGAGCCTCCATTTCTAGGGGCACACTATGAGAAGACGGATGAGTTTATTTTTCAGGAAAGCATTATATTGTATTTGACCCCTTCCTGAATATTCAATGATTTAAGCCATAGCCATATGACAGAATTTTTTGGACACTTAGGTCATTCAAGCCTCTTAATATTCACTTTAGTATTCAATTTTCTTTATTTTCTATATTTTCAGGTCTTAAACATTCTCCAAAAATCTATTTGACAAACAGTATTTCTTACGATTATTTAGCCTTGAAATAATGACTTTCTTTACTCATAAAATGCCCAGAAACTGTCATTGGCGGTTCCAATTTTTTTTTTTTAACTTCTTTAATGAGTAACATAACGAACTTAATCTTTGGTTTAAGGAAAATTAGTTAAAATATTAAAAAGTAGTTTCTCATTTCCTATCCCTGGAAAAAAACATTTTTATGATAAAGCTCAATTTTTGTCATTGATGGTGTAAGTGTTTTTATACTTGAATTTAAGATACCTGAGACCACTATTGAAGATTTTAGGATTTTTCAAGTACCTTTGAAACTTCATTTTTTGCAAATATTTACATAGGTTATTGAACATGTCCATTTGTCTTTTTGTATATTTATTTTGTATTTATTGTCAAAAGAAAAAATAAAATAAAATGAAGAAATAATGCTACTGCAACTTTTTGAATATAAAACCTTAACGGACAATAATGAGGGGTTGAAAAAAGAATGTAATATCAAGAACGAGGAGGCAAAAATTCACCAATCGAACTCACTACATTGCAGTTTTTGAAGCCCCCTCTCCCCCCTTGGCACAACACTTGCGCAGGCACGGAGCCATGGGAAGCAAGATCTGAGTTTATTGGAATCAGGAGAACAGATATTGTACATTAGAATGACGGATTTTAGGTCATTTTGAGGGCCTTTTCCAAAATTTTTCCGGGGCTCCGCCCCAGTACCCGTTGGGGGGCTTACAGCGCCCCCCAAACCCCCAGCTGTTATTAACTCGCTCCGCGTGCTTCGCACGCTACGCTCGTTTCGCTCACTTCGTTCGCCTATGTGCTTGCACTTGCGACGAAGTACTTTGAAATCCTATATCCGCCCCTGCTGTGATCAAAGAAAGTCTATTATATTGCCGCACACGCGTGTACACGTGCGAGTTGTGACGTAATGTTACTCGTA
>JAUKPT010002277.1:0-13510 GCA_032273505.1 Nanomia bijuga | reverse complement strand
CAACTACATATCAAAAATAAAAAAGGGTGGTAACAGGGTTAGATCAATTGTTATAAGATATTCCCTGTCTATACATGAAAGAGTGGGTCATTCAAATATTTACTGTAAATGTATGTTGTTTTTTATTTTACCTCTTATTTTCACCACGTAGATTACAGAATAATTTTCAAGAAATTACCCAATTTTAAAATCTTTTACATAGTTTAAGGTTTTGAGGTATTCTTTAACTTTTAATGGATGCCTTAATTTACAGAAAATAATACTATTTTATTTGTCTGCAGTAGAATCGTCGATCAACTAGTAACGTGTCTAGTATTAACAAGACCTAGGCTATAAAGAAGGGCCTTTATTTTCTTTGTGTACAACTTTCTGATGACAATATAAGGTCTCAATAGTATTATTCTCATAAAGTTATTTGTGTTATTTTTGTATGTAAGACACTAATTATGCTTTTGTTTGGGATAAATTTGTGAAAATATTTTTTCGACGTTAGTGAGTGTCAGGCCTCTAAACGTTTGTCAAATGACAAAAGAGTCTGAGCCTAGGCCCCTCCTCCATTTTTCCCTTGGATCCGCAACTGTTGCCATCTTTGAGATGAATATAACAGCGCGATTGATTATTTCAGATTTTCTTTTCAAGAAAAAAATATGATTTCTCGTAATAATGGTGATCATTTTCGCTCTTGTAGCTCTTCTACTAATAGTACTTACGCAAACATTACGATTTCATTTCCAATTAACTAAAACAAGCAGGTGCGTTGATACCATAAGAGGGTAATGGGCGTATTTTGCGTAATAGTAATCATAGTAAGTTAAAGGCCCCTTCTTATTTTCAATATATATTATTAATCACTGCTATTTTACTTATTTATGGAAGGTATGATGAGTTTTCAAAAACCTCTCACGTTTAAAACGAGATAATTCTTGGTTTCGTTATATTTTCACTATTTCTTAAGTAATTTTTAAAAGCAAAGGCTTGTTATTTAGTCTTACGCACAACCCACTATCTGTATTTTGAGCTCCTCTCGGGTAGAGTGGACTTTCGAAAGTGTAACTTTTTTTTTCTTTTCTTCTTCATCTCTCTCATAAAATCAAAGATTTTTTTATACAAAAATGGTAAACTCTTAATTCCAGTAAAAATATAACGAAACCTAGAATATTTGTGCAAAGACTAAAAATATTTGATTTGGCTTTTCTAGGTGTTTTTTTTCTTGGGGGGGGGGGGCGGAGCTATGCAGAAAAAAGTCTAAAAGATTATGTTGCTGTTTTTAGTAAGCAATGAGTAATTTTAGATTTCATAATTTCTCTTCCTGCATCTTCTAAAAGTTGAGCTATAAAAATTTTGTAGATAATATTTTATTGGGTAGTTTAGTTCCTGATAAATCCAAATAAAATATTTGTATTTAGGGTAGTTTATAAAAAAATCAAAATCGTTTAGTCCAAAATAAATATGTGTGGTTCTTGTTACATAGGTTTAACATGTAAGAATCGGTCGATCGGATTTTTTTTCATTTTATTCTTTTCTGTGACCGGTGAACTGCTGGCCTGTAAACCTGTTATCTTATTTTTGAATTCTGTTCTCGGTAGCTGCCATCTGATAAAATCCGATAAAATCCGATAAAATCCGATAAAATCGTCCATCTACGTTTATCGTGAGGAGGAGAGAAAATGTATCGGGTCAGACATTTGTGCACCAAAAAGAAAGGGTTGGTCAGGTAACAGGAACCACACTGAGATGAATACTTTTCTTTGATGTATTAGTTTCACCACCCTCGTCCCCAGTGCTTTCATCCCATTTGATATGATGACGATATGATGGTATTGGGTACGAGTTTGTTAGTTTCACAACTATTAATGTTCTTCATTTGGATCATAAAACCTCTATTGAAATGAAAATAAAAACTTCTAAAAAGCAATAGCTTTTTATCTATATATATCATCATTTGTTCGAGAAGCCTTGGTTGTAATGTTATAGTAATGCAGTTGATAGGTAAATCACTCTAAAAACTGTGTACGAGATTTTCGTTTTAACTACAAATAGGATCTCTATAAGGTTTCTGAAGAAATAATAGGGATTATACAGTTCTCAATACGTTCCCACGTTCTTGGCATGATCAAAATTATTTTGCCTCGCAAATTAATAAAGTTATTGGATCCATTTATAATATCTGATAGCACGGTTTCGAAAATTTGACTTTTTTTCTAACTAAAATACTTTTCTTTTACCGTTTCTTACTCTTACATATACTTTTTGCAAACATAATTTCTCTAAAAGCCTTTCACGTAACTTAAAAAAAGGTATTGATAAACGTCGTTTATCATTACAAATCACTTTTCATTTCTAAATTATCTAGGCGCCATGAAAAGCCTATCAAAGTTTCAACAAAAATAACTGTTTTAATGGAAAGTTTAAATCCTACTACTAAATTATTGTGTATTCTTCCATCGCTACAAAAATGATCGAAGTTGTTAAGTCGAAAGTTCATTTAATTCAGAATTCGTCAGGTGAATTTTATCATAGCAAATTAGTTTGTTTATGAAGTATATTGCATTACAAGAAAATTTAATTCGAAGTTAGTGTAAAGGTGAAATGCATGTAGAGGCTGCGCCGTAGGCGCCATGGCCACACCAGCATATCCAATTCACAAGGTGTAATACATGGAGAATTCGTGTGCGCCACTACGCTGGGGGAAAATCGAGAGGAAAATGGTACCTTACCCATTAGATCTACGTGAAAGACAACATGCATGCCACCTTGGAGTTAGTATTATTTTGGGAAATAATTGCCTACACTGACAAACCAAAATTAGTCCAGATTACTAGAAAAAAATAATCCAGTTTTTAAATTGTCCAGAAGGTACTAGTTCAGGTGACTACTTTGTGACACGCCAAACAAGTTTTAACTGGTCAGGATAAACCGATTAAGATTCGGATGAGTCACCCGGGCTAGCTATAACTAGTTCAAGCTCTATATTTATCACAACTATTTACCTTCTGGAAGTGTCGATATATATAAAACATATCTATTGTCAAAGTAAATGCGAATCCAGTATACATTAAGGCACGATTTTGTCTTACATTAAAATTGTGTAATAGTTCAATGTTAGCATGTACAACTTCATGCAGAGTTGCTACGAGTTGCTATTTTGTTGAAAGTAGAACATTTTTTAAAGCGCTGAATTTACTATAAATCTTAAACCGGGGGTCAAAATCGATTATGATTGGAGTAGAAAGCTTCTTCATTTTCTTTTTGAATACCGTGGCACATACCTTTCTTTCGGTTAGCACGTAGATAAGAATTATTTATAGTCTACATTGAATAAGATGAGGAATTGTGCCATCAGAGCAGCTTTAATCACTACAAAACAAACTTGACATACTCCAAATATTTGAAATAAAGGTCTAAAAATCGAGTTTTTTGGTAAATTTCATTATCGTCAAAAGGCAAACATATTTTCTAAATGTAAGACCAAATGGTCATTTTTACGGCGAGATATTAATAAAAGATATTCATAAAACTGAGCAGTTATAAACCTTCCATTTCCATTTTTATTTTGAAAGTTTGAAAGTTTTGTTTGCCCACCAATTGAGTTAAATCAAAGAAAGGTTTGCCATTACTAAGGTTGAATATTTATTTATTCATGTGTTATAGGGCTTCCCTTTCTCAAGATTGCGTGGATCGTTGACATTCTACTTTAAACATGTCATAAAGAGTGACAATTGCCTTCACTATGCTCATTCAGAATGAAAAAGAAACAATTCTTCGTGTATTTCTCAGACCCTCTAGAAAAACAGGCTGAAAAAATCCACGAAGAAGTTTACGAAATTTTTTTGTTGATAGTTCAAACCAATCTACACATTATCTTCTACATTCCCTGAAATTTGTAAGTCTATACCATAATTAGAAGACGAGATAATAAATTAAAAAGAAAAAAAAAACATTAAAAACTGGCCTACGTTAATTCATCGTAAACCTCGAGTTAACGTCCGTTAGTTCTAGTAGTCTGTGCAGATAATAATTCAGGAATGGCATCAATACCCGGTGTCCTATCATTTCTAATATGTATTTTTCGTCAGGTTATTAGTTTAGGGAACTTTCAATTATTACGTAACCCCAAAGAAGCCGATTTTGAGCAACCTACCTACCATATGTAACCAGACGCAACCTGAGGTCATTTATAACTACCTTTATGTTACGTAACCTTTTAACGAATTGGTACCATGAATATTCGATAACGAAAGAAGGCATTCAATGTCTCCTTCCCTACCCAGTAGCAATTTTAATTTTTCACGACTGTAATACCTGATTTTTACGATATGGGTCACATTATAATTATAGTAAAAGACCTGCCTATCATACGTGACCAATCGTTACCGGACACCTACCTACCATATCAAGGTTACGTTTGAACACTCCCTCGTGACGTTTTTTCTCATCAAATCAATTTCCAGATTCGTTTTCGTTAGTATCATGAAGATTTTTTTTTGCTCATGGACTTAAATCAAACTATTGATCTTTTCTTTCTGTTTTTTCTCATAAAATCAATTTCCAGATTCGTTTTCGTTAGTATCATGAAGATTATTTTTGCTCATGGACTTAAATCAAATTCTTGATCTTATGTTTTTGTTTTTTTTCATTTACTTAACATTTATTTATCAATTATCATAAAAACCCTTATTATAAAGGAAATGAAAGTGGTTAGGAAGCAAATAGATAATGATGATGGTGATGATGATGGTGATGATGATTGTGATGATGTTTAAGTGTGAATTTTTATTGTAACTCTTTTTGCAAGCAATTACTGTTTTTATCCAGACCATTTAACAATCAATTAACATTTATTTATCAATTATCATAAAAGCCCTTATTATAAAGGAAAGGAAAGTGGTTAGGAAGCAAATAGATAATGATGATGGTGATGATGATGGTGATGATGATTGTGATAATGTTTAAGTTTGAATTTTTATTGTAACTCTTTTTGCAAGCAATTACTGTTTTTATCCGGACCATTTAACAATCAATTAATTAAATCAATTATCATAAAAGAATTATGGAACTAAAATGGTTAGGAAGCAAATAGATGATTGTAATTTAGAAGAGATGATTTTCTCAACAAAAATGATTGTAATTTTTCTTCACATCTCTTGAAGGTTTAAGTTCTGAAATTAAAGAATTGTATGGTGGATTTATCATGGGATTGTTTCACTTTTATGTTGGATATTCAGGGTCGTAGCAGCCGTAGCTAACCAAATCTTTTTAAATAGAAGTCATTTTCCAGGCATTTGTGAGCCCACAAAACCAAAATATAGAGAGACACATCAACATGTCCGCCCATCAAAATTAATATCGTCTGCTACGACCCTGATGTATAGGGCTTGCCCGATAATAAAGTTTAGCTTGTTCAGCTCTCTCTACAGGCCATGCAACCATGCACGCGAAATCGAGTTTTCGACCTTCTGATTGGGGCTGACTTCTAGTCAGACTAGAATAGAGTTTTTTAAGCCAATCGGGGAAATTTTTCGTTTATCGGTTGTGGAAATAATGACCCATTTGTTTCTGAACAAATCACTGATTTTAGCAGAAAGTACTATTGTGTTTTTTTCTAATTTGGTATACTCATATATATGGTTACTACCCATGCTCATGTCAATTTTTATCGAAAAAGAACCATCCGTCCTGAAGAAAAACGACCAAGAGAAAGAAACATCATTCAATGTGGTGTGAATCGATGAACACTAAATCGCAAGTCACACATGTTATATGAGGAAATATGGGTTCTCATTTTGAATTAGATGGGACTTAGGCTATTGCCTCATAAGAGCATAAATTTCATTTTATCAGGCTTGTATAACGGCAATTTAAGAACAAAACCCCAATAAAAATCTGCTTTTCAAAACAGAGTTCTGAGATGCCGATCTCATTTTGATTTTTCTTTAAATTTTAGACCGCCCAAAAGTTATTTTGATTTCTAGCTAGATGAACAAGAATTATTTATGTCGAGTACTTAAAGTTCTTCGCTATGATCAAAGAAAATCGTTTTCTAGTAATCGTATATCTGCAAATTCCCTTAGGGTTTAAAAAATGTTTCAAAAAGATTTTCAACAAACTAAATAAAGCCAATAAAGCCAATAAATAAAGAAACTGAAAAAATTAATTGATAAAATTCGAAGTTGAAGAAATTGAAAAAAATGAAAGAATGGATTTAACATCGGCTTTACACTTGAAGGCAAGCAAGACCTTATTCAGTAATCATTAAAATTATGAGTTTCTAAACGCAAAAAAGCAAAAGCATTTTTAAAAGAAATAAAAATAGAACGTGATTTTGAAATCTAGGAAAGAGAATACAGTACGGTAAAACCTTTCTTCTTGAAATTATCCAATAAAAGATTCAACTAACTAAAGAAAATTTAGTACAGTATTCTTCTGTTTTAAATAGGAGTTAGGAATTGACTGTTATTTTGAAAGCTACTGATTGGCGTTTTATATGCGCGACATTGCGTTTGCTAGTTTGGACGTGGTTCTCAAATGAAAAAGGTGCGAAGCACTTACACAGCATCACATAACCACGAGCTGTTTTTTATTTCTACTATTTCTTTTTTCGGCGCAACGACAAAACATATTAGAGTTTTTTAATTGCATTTGGAACTACGTTTGATCCTATTGAGGTTATAGCCTTACAAACACAAAGTATAGACAAAACTAGAAGATCTACGGTAAAAACAATTACGTACATTGCTTTTTTATCATCCTCCACTTAAGCCGAAGTTTTCATTGCATATACTAGAACCGATTCAATAAAGCTTGTGGCACGCTATGAAACAAGTATCTTAATTGCCTTGAGGCACGCAAGTAATTTATTAAATGAGCTTTCAAATATCCCAGGTGATATATGGTTGATTCGTCAGCTATGCTGGACTTTTGCAAAGACAATCAACAAAATGTTAACAGTTTTCAAGAAATTTTCAATTAAAATAAAGTAAAGCAAATGTATATTTCTGATAAAAAGGCCTAAACCTGTTAGCTCAAGACTCCTACGTATCGTCAACAGTCCACATTATCGAATCTTCTGTTTACCCAATGAAAATGTCGTAGCAGAATTTATTACATCCGAGGGTAAGCAGTTTGCAATCTTATTTGAGAAAATATTCGTGCTTGTTTTCCTCAAAGCATTCTTCTTCTGGTTTGATCTTTTTTCTTTGATCTTTTGAGTTATTTTGAAAGGATTCACTTTATCACAGGAAAGATTCTGCACTACTTCAAAGACTTCTGGAGAAAAAAATACATAGAGATCAGAGTTGCATAATGGAAATTATCTTGATACAAAACAAATATGAGTAGAACAAAACGTGGGAATTTCACGTAATGGTGATCCTTCTACGGCCCTTAACGATGTTGTAGCTCTTCTTGTATTAGAAGAACTACGCAATAATTACCAATTCCATTTCAAGGTAATTACGCAAAAGCGTAGATACCATCAGAACTAGTATCTCCAATCACAACAGTTTACTATAGTAAAAATGATCACATAGGCGTGACGGCAACATAGGCGTGACCCTTGCTGTCAAGATACACCAGTTAACACATCTTAATCACTATTTGTGGATAAGATGATGAAACTAATGACATATTTTGCATAATAAAATGATGATTAGAAAAATTCGGTTTTAAAATGTATATTCAGAAAGATGGGTCAACAATTTTTGGAATCACCTGTGGAAAAATACTCCTTGCTGCTTGAGCATTATTTAAAGATTTGCAAGAGAGATAAAGGCTGGCAAAATCTACACAGAAGTTGAAAGAGCTGTTCTGTACGTTTCATTTGTGATTTCATTCAAAATTTTTATTAGAGTGTGCAAGCCATGTCACGAGAGGTGCGCAATCCACGCGCACCTATTACTTTCGACTATCGAATTTGCAGGCATGATGGAATAACCATCTACGCTGGAAAATTTGTTCAAATTTATAAGCGTCCAGCATGTAATAACCGCCCACGATTAAAATTTCGCTGATTTTTGTTGGATTTTTCTGGATTTGTTGGATGTTGTTGGATTTTTTTCAGGAATTAATAAGCGTCCAAGATCAAATAACCACGTCCAAGGTTGATTTTTCTTTCGGGAAGAATAAACGTCTCGAGAGTACTCGTTTCAGGCGCGCGATTTATATCCATTCCCCCCAACCGCTTATAGGTTTAATCGTGCGTCACGTAAAATATCGTGCTCCTTTGTAATATTCCTGATATAGCCATCGACCAAAACCCCGAAAATGGACTAAAAAGTATGAATTCGTACATCTTCAAGGACCAAATACCTGTCAGCTATTTCTGAATGAACTTTAGTGTGTCCGCATCTCAGTGATGTGTCAATTATGTGATTCTCTGTCAATGTCTTTACGCGATAAAAAAAAGATTTGTCACTCAATACTTAAACAAAATCGAAACAAAAATCAAGATAATTGAATACTTTTTTTGATATCTCTATTTCATACATCATAATAAAATTTCTTCTCATTTTTAAACTTCTATTGCAATAAAAATTTAAGCGTCAACTGTCTTAGTATATATTGGTCCCAATGATCTCTTTCGTAATAGCTATCGAAATTATTTACGTGCATTTTATCAGGAACACAAAATCTAATTTAATATTTAAACTGTTTTTTTAGATAGCACGTCTGAAAAATCTAAACGTGTCAAAATACAGTTCTGGATCAATAAGATCCCATATTCTTATTGTGGTGGCTACAGCCCGCCATTGCATAAGACAAATTTATTGGATCCATTAACAATATATTCCTATCTAAAGCCATGAATTCATATAATATGGATGAATGACGAATTGCTTTAAAAGAAGTTCTCGGAAGTTCATTATTCAAATTTCGTACAGGGAGTTAACTATATCCAGCTTAAGATAAAAAGCAGATTGAGCTTAATCCTATACTACCATTAACAGGTTCTGAAAGTTAGGGGTTCTACGGATTGATAGCACTTGAGTTATGAGAATCTTCCTGGTGACATATTGGGCCGTGTATGATAATATCTCATTCGTTTCGCCATTTACGAATTCATTTTCTCCATACGTTAGCATAACTTCGTTATGGAGGATGAATTAATCTCATTCCAAATATATGAATAGAATTGGACTTAGACTGAATCAGAAAATCTTAGAATTAATTGATCCTACTAAGGATTTTTATCTCTTTACCATAAGAACATCTTAAAGAAATAGTTTTTTATTTATTGTGACGTTATAATGACGTTATGTCGTGATTTTTATAAAGAAAAATGGTCATATTCGAATAGAGACATTATTTTGAAATAAGTTTAAAGCAGACTTTGTCTATTTGGTTTCGAAGTGTCGCATAGCTAAAATTCAGGTATATACTCAATCAAGAATACTGTTCTTTAGTTGAAATGTGATGCTCTTGAAACTAAAATTCAAAGAGAATTCTTGAATTGTATGTATGGATACGTGATACAATTTTCAGGCTCATGGTTAAAAGTTACGAGACTAGTCTTGTCTGGCGGCAGCTCTTCAGGTAATATATATTAATGTTCCTAGGGTTTTTAGTGTCAGGTCTAGCCCAATTTCTGTCTCTTTAAAAGCCCAAGCTGTCTCTCCATAGTTTGACCCGAGGAGAAAATTTTGATAATTGAATCATTGGAAACGCGTGGAAACACATACTTCGGGACCTTATCTTAAACCCAGTTTAATGATTTGTAAGGCAGATTTAGTCTTAACTGAAACAATTGCTCTTATCAAAAATGAGTGTCTTCATGAAGACACTGAAGACACTCCAGAAATGTGTAAAGGTTTGATGATTAATATTGGTGATGTGTACGTTGCTGATAAATCTGCCATGTCGGTGAGATTTTGAAATAATTGATGAATTCACACTTAAAATTGTAGGCCAATTGTAGATTAGTTGAGAATTTATTTTATTTTTCATTTGTAGAATTTTTAATGTTCTAGAGTTTGCTAAACATTTTCACGAAGCATTTCCATTTTGTTGCAAATCACAAGAAGAAATGAGTGCACAGAGTAAAGTGCACGGGAAAAGGGATCTATTATAACCATAGAACCCTATATAAGGGTCTATGATTTAAACTTTTACATGACCGTTCAGCATAAAATGAATCTTATACACAAGCTTTGCTCACGGCAAATACAAAACAAAGCAACCGCCAATTCTTCTTTACAAAACAAAATTCTATCTGAGATGCCGTTTTTATACATTTTAGAAAAAATTATAGACCACACAAATATATAATTTCATTTTTAGTTAGATGACCAGAAGAGTTCTTTAGGTCAAGCAATATGTTGATGAAAAGATACTTGATGTAACATGATTATTAAAATTCTTTTTTTTTTAATATTTTAGGAATACCGTCCAAAAACTGTTGACTGAGAAAACTGTTCATAATGTCCATCCAAGTTGGCTTGTGTTGAAAGTAGCACCATTCATTTATTTGAATTGTAAGTTGAGTAATAACTGTATTAACTGATATCGCAGTCTGAAAACATTCTGCGCGCACTATTTCACACTAGTCAATAAATTTTCATAGGTAATGTATTGTGTAATATATTCTGTAACAAAACATGATTTTAATCCATCAAAATTAATAGGTATTTCATACTACTTATGTAACAAAATATTGAATTGAATAATCATTATTACAAACTAATGATTTGATAATGATCATTAGTTTTATAAACGATTTCTTAAATTTATTCAGATCATGTTAAAACTTCAAGAATAGGTACGAAATGGTTTATTTGCCCACGGAAAATAAATAAGTAATACATAATTGAATGAATGTTGGTGAAACCGTAATAAAGTTCATTACGTGCAACTGATAGGGACTTTATGAGCACATCACGTTCATTCGATTGGACGTGGTCTTTAACTGAATTAATGCAAAATACGTATTCAACACCACGTCATGATTTATTTTTACTAATTTACTTGGTGTCTTGAAAAGCCCATCAGATTTCTTTAAAAAAAACTGTTTTAGAGGAAAGTTCATTCTCTTTTCTTGAATTTATTCATCATATTATCATCAATATAAATAGAATTTTAAATTGGTTTCAAGAATGTGCATTTAATTTGAAATTCGTTCAGTGAGTAAACAATAATACACTTATTTTTATTTTGAATATAAAGTACAAACAGTGACATAAAAGGAAATCTTACTCTTTGCTGAAATATTTCTACAAGAAAAGGAATTTTATACTTCAAAATTTATATTTAGACAGAACTAGTTTAGTCCATATAATTTTGGTTTGCAAAAAGGACTCAAGGACTTGCTCTGGTTTACACATTGTTATCATGGTTAGAAGGATTTCTGTTGACGTCATTTTATTTGTTGTCTGCTGAAACCGCTTTAAGGTTGAAGGGGAGTAACAACATGCTTAGTATCACATTAACAATTCTAGATGTAGTTTATAATTTTTTTTGGACTGTGTTTGGTTGTTACGTATTCCAAAAAAGGAGCATCAATGTATTTTCTGTCTACAAAAATGAAAATAAAGATAAAAAGTGAGTGAATTAGATATGTTGTTTTCTTCGTCCTGACAAGTATTTTTTTCAGTTTTTTCTTCGTCTAAAAATAAAGTCTCGGATCGATCTATAAGAATATCAAATGAAAAAAAACTTCTTTTTTGTTTAACTTTTAAAAATAAAACAAAAAGCGTAAAAAACTAAACGACAACGAAAGAGAAACTCTTTGCTTTTTTATATTATTCTTACTAAAATGAGACGCTTTAATGTTTTCTTGGCGATGGCTCGTGATAAAAATGTATTATTGGTCAAAGGGTTGATAATATTATGCTTCTCTGTTGATATTAACCTTTCCAAGTTACGTCACTGAAACCATTGTTTGACTCCGCCAAAATGGTAGCTGTAGTAGCTATGGAAGCGCAATTGTTAATTGCGCTTGTAAATGTTGTGAAATCGTCGTTCTTTTTGAAAAATATCATTAAGTAAGTTGCGTTTGCTAACAAGTTAATTTGTCTTTAAATCTTTTGATATAAAATACCATTTATTTATTTCATCTAAATTATTAATAGACGATTGATTACTCTTAAAAACGCATAATCACGAGAAAGGCATTTAAGAGTATTTTTTTTTTAATTTTAGAAAAGATTTCGCACGTTTTGAACATCAATTTTAATGCATCTCTAAACATATTCTGTGTTTTTTAAAGTCGTTCTTTTCGATTTTTTATCTTCTGTTTCTTCATTTTTGAAAGGATTGACATCATTGGAAAGAGGGGTAAAAGTTGACTCTTGTGATATAAAGATCATCTTGTTCCAAAAACTACTTACTGGGTATTATCCAATTAAAGTTCTTGTTTCCAATTTTCTGATATACACTGTATGTAGCTACCATTTTGGCTGTGCTGAATATTGAATGGCAATATCAATGACGACACACTGGAAAGGTGAATACCTTTAAATCAATTTTGCTTTGGTTAATTTTCTGCAGGATTCAATATTTTCTGTCCTTGAAATTATAGAACACTTACCTTGATTTTTCAACCCATGGCATTCCCCTTAAATAATATATTCAAGTGTGTTGACAAATCGGAATGATCAGTGGCGGATATGGCCCATTTTCTGAGTGTCTTTAAAATTTATAACCCCAAGCTGTGGAAACGTTTGATTATTGAAGCGCTGGAAACGCATGGAAAAAAATATTTGATGACATATTTTCCATTGTTTTTGCACTCATCTTGAACCTAGTTTAAAAATTAATGATCGATAGATTATCAATTGATCATTATCGTAAGAGCATTCTATTGAATCGTCCATTTGTTTGTAAATTTATTTATCATTGTTGTCTGAAAACTTATTTTTGGTTTCATTTGTCTGTACCAAATGACCTAGGTTTTTTTTCTTAAATTATTTTTTGATGAAGATCTTTTAAGATTTCACATGCTCCATCGCAATTTCCTACCCCCAACCTTCAGTGATTCGTGAAGTCACTGTCCTATCGAATTGATAACAAAACGTCATTCAGTTTATCAAAACAGTTTTCCATAAAAAAGAGGTTTAAAAATCGTAAAGTTGAGTTTTTCTTTAAATTCAATAAATGTCTCAATAAATCTATCATAGCAATCACTCAATGGTCCATCAAGATTTTTCTGAAAATATACCTTGACAAACTTTGAACGTTTTTTTCTCTATTTTTCTGTTCAATTCTTAAATCAAAAAGAGTCAACATGTAATAAAATTAGATCTGTTCTTCTTCATGCTAAAAGACTTAAGAGCATTCTGTTTTCTGTTCTCTATCTCTTTTATCGAATTGATGACGACACTTCATTCAAAGTTTATCAATCATTATATTCTTGAATTAAAGTTTCAAGTTGAGATTTTTGTTGCTTTTGTTATGAAGTTTTTAAAAGTTGTTGTTTAACATTGTTTAACAATGTTTTCATTTTCCTTCAAATAAAACCAGTTAAAAAGGATCTGCTCTCTTCGAACTGGTAACAAACAACGTTGTGTTTGTAAACATT
>JAUKPT010002276.1:0-13510 GCA_032273505.1 Nanomia bijuga | reverse complement strand
AAGAGTGCTGCTACTTGATTAAAAATGGCACAGGAAGATCGGAGGCCAAATGGGAGTCGTGTGTTAACGAAGTAGTGATCAAGCCAGTGGATGCCTAGAAACCCCCAATCTGATGGATGAACTGGAATGATTCTAAATGCATGTTTGATATCAAATTTGCTAAGTAATGCATTACGACCAATTTTTCGAACCAACATGATAGCATGATCAAAGTGCATGTATTGGACTCTGTAATCGTCTTTTGATATTTGTTCATTGATGGCTGAGCTTTTGGGTTGAGAAAGGTCCATGATGAGTCGTCTGGTACCATCTTTCTTTTCGCGTGATCCAAGAGGTGAGCAGTGCAGGAGTGAGAATGGTGGGTATTTGAATGGCCCAGAAATATGGCCACTTTCCAATTCTTTATTTAGTGCTGCCGTAACTTCATTGGGATAATCTGTAGCTGATTTCAGGTTTTTTGGTGTAGTTGAGATGACGGGACCGCTGTAACCAATGTGAAAACCATGTTGTAAGCCATTTTCAATATCTGTTATAAGGTCTTTATCTGGGTGTTGTGATAGTGCATGCAGGAAAGCTGTGATGTTGATAGGGGTGCAGATGGCTGTAGGTAATGGGCAGCTAGGTTTGAGGACGGAATGGTGTGTTAGATTTTTCTGAGCAGTCGAAACCCCTATGATTTGGTTGGAAGCATTTGTTGCAGACGTGTTGGTAGGTGCAGGGTGGTTGTTGACAATATCCATTTTGATTCCATCTGTGACATGGTGGTTTTCTAGCAGTTGAAGTTGCTGATTCTGTGCGTTGGTTGTGGGGAGAAAATCTATTAGTGGCTGGTTGGATGTGGTAGGAGCTTGAGCCATTCAGAAACTGAGTGGTGTAGGGTCGGTTTTGTTTTGATGGGCAGGCTGGTGCAAGGTGTCCTTGGTTTTTGCAGATGAAACATGAAGGAAGCAGGTTGTCTGAGAGGAATATTTGGTGGAGCTCAGTGTCTTGTTTAGTCCAGGAGGCTGTTCGATCTTCTTCGTTGAGATGTTGTTGTGATGCAATTTGTGTTCGGAAACTTTGGTCGTAAGCATAGCAGTTGGCAAATTTTAATTTCCTACAGATAATGGTGAAAGATTTCTGATATGTGAAAAGAGAATAGTGCATGTGTGGATGGAAATGAAGAGTTGCTTGTGTAAACATGTTCCAGGCCACAAACCATGATGTGATGTCATTATTGCGTTGTTTAGGAGCGTGTTTGAGGATTAATGACGATGAATTGGGATCTGTATGAAATCCAAAGTGTTCGTCAAGGTGAATGCCCGGTGGTGTGGGTAGTAATTTGTCGAAAGATATGTAGTCGAGACGTTTTATTTTTAGTAAAAGTGTTTTGATGGGTGGAGGTTTGTAAAAATTAGACTGTGTGGTGTGTAAGTCATTTATAATAAAATCTGTACCTGCATTTATTTCTTCAAACCCGAACACTGGAACTCTTGTTTCTTCTAAATTGTTATTATTAATATTATCGCTAACCTGTTTGTTCATTCTGTGCTGAGTTGACCCCACGTGTTGGGATGTCTCGATCGTATTATTTGATGTCAGCGGTTGTACGAACATTTCTTTAAGTTCGTTCAGATCTTGACGTAAAATTGCGATGGTGTCGTTAGTTGTGAGTGATGGTAGAGGAAGATGGCTCATTTTCAGTTGTTTCAGGTGGTGTTGTTGGGTTTGTAGGTTGGTTGGTGGTGTTTTGAGTGCGTCGGGTTGAATTACGAATTTTTCGAGATGGTATCGTTGTATTTTCGTTCAATTCAGATACACTTTGTTCGTTTGGGTTGTTGCTGGTGACGTTGTTTTGAATATTGTGTCGGCGTCTTTTTGCTCCGTCCATGTTTGTTGTTGATCGTTCTGTTGCTTGTATTACGCTTTGAAGTCTTGAATGAAGAAAAGGTTGGCAGAATCGCGGGCTTTGGCTTAAATAGGAAGAGGCCTGGGGCAGAGGGTAATTAAAATATCGTTCTGATTTATGTCCGCTAACTCTGGTTAACGGTTTTTCCGTAAACCCAAATAAGAGAAGGATCTTTGTACTTGCAACATATTTCAGTACAAGAAAACGATCAATCATGAACATAAAGTTCCTAAATTATTTTTTTTACTTTAATTTTAAAGACTATGCTCGGTACGTGAGTTAGGCAAATTATATCCTGGATTAAAAGCCAGATTAACATCAAGCTCAAAATCGTATTATTTTAAGAACATTGATTGATCAAAGAGGAGAAACCATTAACCGTAATGCTAAGACTTTGGGTGGTATTGGTATTTTTCAAACTCATCATCATCGATTCTTAAATGGTGCTTAAATTGTTCTGATTCTGCTAATGATGTTTCTGCTTGAACGAAATGACTTGAATAGGCAGTTCATCATTTTTTCATTAATACTCTGAGAAAGATATATCAGGTATCTATGATGTTAATGAATACTGTAAATCCCTAAATAAACGCCCCAGGCGTTTATTGAAAATTTTCAATGTTTTTACACCATTAGAAGAATATGTATGTGTGTTGTATGGGTTCAATAAGAAGAAATTTGATGAAGTTAGGTATGATACATTTTACAAGAAGTATAGACATTGTCTATAAATTGCTTATGCTGAGTTCATTAATCGTGTATGCATTTGGTGAATATATAGATCGGGAACCTCATAAGCAAAGGAGAGCTGAGCGGAGGACAAGGAACGATATTTTGGTTCTCGTCATCTTGATGATATCCTTGTATTTTAATAAGAGTTTACATAATAATAAGAGTTTACAATGCATGAAGAATACTATTGTTTATAAGATTGAAGGAAATTGGGTGTTAGTTTTTTATTTGCAAAGATAATGATATGTGTTGTTAAAATTTTCTTCAACAGCGATATTTTTTCCCATCGATTTTGATTTTTCCCAAAGGTCAGAAAAAGCCTGAGTAAAAGAACAATCAAGAAAGAACTATGTCAAAGGAAGATTAAAAGTAGATAAAGAGAGAACAAAAGGAAGATACCAAAGGACGAAAAAAGGCATATGAAAAGATAGAGAGATATAAAAAGGGAATTCAAGGACAGAAATGAAATGAAACACCTATGTGGTAATGATCACATGTTAGATTCCTCTTCAAAAATAATCTACCCAGAATGGCTAAATGGCTGTTTTAAAGGATCCAGTGACAACAATTTTCTTCACCGCCCAACTATGGTGGGCAGCAATTTTTTGAGGAAATACTGCTTAATAAAATTGCCACAGAGAACACACTAATTCAAAAGACTGTATTTGAGTTGTGTAGATTACTGTGTAGAAAATAAATGGTTACCGTTAAGTAAAAGATGCTGTTCATAAGATACATAAATAATTCAAATAAATGGTTACCGTTAAGTAAAAGATTCTGTTCGTAAGATAGATAAATAATTAAAATAAATGGTTACCGTTAAGTAAAAGTTGCTGTTCATAAGATACATAAATAATCAAATGGTTATCGTTAAGTAAAAGATGCTGTTCGTAATATACACAATTAACTAAATAGAGTAGCTGTTGTTAAGTAAAGTGGCTGCTAATAAAATATATAATTAAACACAAATCATCAGATGATTTTATTAAAAATAATAGACACTGATTTACCTCATTCTCACAACTCAATGTCACTAACTGTGAAGGAGAACTATAGGAGTAGTAGACAAAGAGATTGGTGAGGCTGGAACGAACCAAGCTTAGAGAAAGAGTCAAAAGAGGAAGATTGAAGAGGAAAAGATCGATATACGTCAATGATTTCGCTGACCACTCCTGCCATACAGTAAGTATTAACGTGAAAAAACTTGCCACCAAGAACTGTGAATCCACGTAAATGTAAAGGAGATTGTAAGATTAGTTTAAATATTATATCTTGTATGCCTTGTTTGGCGCTTTATTCTTTAGGCAAATTGTGATTATATGAAAATGGTTGTAAAACAACTAAATTTCACTGACTATTTATCTAGCGATTTCCCTACCTGGACTAGTTTCGTTTGCTTAACGTTCACTCAGGGCCCTTTAAGGATATCCGAGTAAGCCGGCCTCATTATCAGCGGATATCGCAACACAGATGATATTTAAATTGTCCAAAAATATTTTTTTGAAATCAGCGTATTCAAAATGGTATAAATAGCAGGGGGGATAAGATACTAAGAAGCTGGAATGTATGCCACATGTCAAAACTCATAACACCCTCAGGGTACTATGACCACTTATACCAAATAATTGGCACAAAAATGTAATTTTTTAATGTAATTTTTGGCACTTAAATGGAATTTTAGCGAATTTTTAAAAACAACCTGAAAATCCTTCCCACTTTTGATTATCCCTAGATGCCCACCACCCACTCAGGACCTTCAGCTACCAGGCAGTATAGGGATTGGTGAAGACCTCTCTTAACTTTTTTGTTCTAAGAATCAGGTAGCTACTAATAGAATACAATACAAGTAGAACTAATCAAAACTTTGCCAAGTGACCATCACAGTTTCGTATTTAAAACCTCATTCACAAACAATTTCATAATGCAAACAAAAATATTGTTCCAAATGTTAAAAGGATACCCATAAAATGCAATTAAAAAAAACAGACTTGGTAATTTTTTCAACAGATTGAATCACTGAAATAACATCAATGATACTGATTAATAGATAA
The DNA here is from genome assembly GCA_032273505.1 of Nanomia bijuga. NCBI lineage: Eukaryota > Metazoa > Cnidaria > Hydrozoa > Siphonophorae > Agalmatidae > Nanomia > Nanomia bijuga. The sequence continues at coordinate 8,839 of JAUKPT010002276.1, read as the reverse complement.
AAGTTATAATTTAGTCTATATTTGCCAGACGCAGAAGAAAAGGTGGGATGCATATTATTAATAAGTAGATTTAGCACCTTTTATTAAATGGAATTATGAAAATGTGCTTAATAGTTTGGACATGGGGTACATACTATGACACCATAATACACCAATTAGACAAATTTACTGATGGGTGGATGATTTTTGGGTAGCAATTTGTTAAGAAACCTTAATTCCATCCATATTGCAATATACTGCCCTGAAATTGAAATTTATAATAATTGGGGGTACCCCCTCACTAATTGTCGTAGTACACTAGGGTACTATGACCACTTTTCACACCGATGGAAGAGGTGGGTACCTCACGTCCCAAAAACAGCCTAGTATCAGCATACGTACCAGCTTCTTAGTACCTTGCCCCCCTGCTGTGAATAGTACCTTTTTATACTTTGATAGTTTTTTCTAATTTTGGTCATTTTCTCGTGCATAATTGATGAGAAGTGTCAATAACGAGTAAGGGATACATTTTAAGGCTTGATGATGGATTTTTCAACTATTTTTTTCTGTAAATGAGATACCTTGACCTACCTAAAAACGCATAGCTATTTAGTGTCTCAAATATTTCGCCATGACCTCACTCAGCATCTGGTCTTTTGGTAAGGTTAGAAAAATCGATGTGCCTGTTTGACGCAGATGTCAAGATCAACTTAGCATGTCCTAACAGATAAATAATAAATAGCAAGAACTCTTAAGAGAACAATCAAAATCAAAATTTTATGGTCATACTCATAAACTTTGCAAGGACCAGAATGTGTTTGAAATTGAACCTAATCAATTAACAAACAAGACACCAAAAAAAATGTTTACTTACTTTTGATAAGTAACTCCCATGCTGTTTCAATGATATCAGATTTTAGACGACTTATATGGCTATAAAAGATCATTTGAAATATATAAAAACAGATTAAAACTTTCATATAGTCCTGCAGCTTAAAAAGGGTTGAAGGGATAAACTTTTATATATGAAGTTTCTAATGAGGGTGTCTCTACCTCGATAGCAACGGCAGAGCTAAGAGACTTAAACGCAAAGAGATAGCAGTTTTATTATTTGTTCAAGTATATTAATCTTTGATTTTATGATAAGTATATATTCATATAACAAGCAGATAAACAAACAGAGTATGTTCTGTACTGAGGCTAGCAAACAGACAAGCAACCAGATAAACAGACACGATGAAACAACTAAAAATTGAAAGTGAAATAGAGTAAAATATGAAATGGAATAGAAATAGAAATAGAAATGGGAATAAGTCCAGTTCAATGAAATATCAATTAAATATCAATGCAATTCCATTAATCTAATGGAATTGCATAGATATTTAATTGATATTTCATTGAACTGGACTTATTCCCATTTAGTGAAAGTTACACTAACCAAGGCTTTCCAAAGTAGTGTATTTTTCTTCCTTTAGTTTAATGGTGGAGCATTTTTGCCCAAACACTTTTAAGATAAGGTCGAAATGTTTCTTCTTTTTGTCCATAGTAATTTTTCTTTGTGAAACATTTTTGCCCAAGAACTTTTAAGATAAGATATTATAACAGTTATTTAAAGCTGCATTCTGCCAAGCATGATGATCCAAATTTAGATACAAAAATATAGTGATACCTGTTTTGCTGATGTGCTTTGTTGTTGCCGGAGAATTGTTATAGTTGTTGTTGAGTTATTCTTACTTCTTCACAGGTTCAGAGATAACTGATTTATACCATAAAAAACCATCATTTTATACAATTACTTCAAACGTTGAAACATTATTCCAATTCATGTGCTTATATAATTTGTCAGTATATTTTGGTATATTTTGTTCATCATCTTTGACACCAGTGAACTTCGTAAGTCTATTGCAGGCCATGCCACACATTGGCTAATTGATTGCAGACCACCTGATGAACATTGAAATCTAGACCCCTAAAACATCATCGACTGTTCGATTTCAGACCAATCTGTTCAGTTACAGACTAGTATTCTGAGATCCTATAATAATGTGTAACCACACTTAAGAACACACGACACATATGACCAAAACAGAAACAATTAGTATTTCATATTGATTTTCATTTTGATTTTCATATCCTTCAATTTTCTTGACATTGGGAAAGATTGTAAATATTTCATATCCTTCGATTTACTTGACATTGGGAAAGATTGTAAGTAAGATTGTAAGTCTATATTTTGACACAATACTACATTATCTCAACACTCCCTCTGTACTTCCAAATTATTCTTATCAGAATAAGAAGAATTCCCTATCTTAAAAAGACCCCTTCCCCTAAATAGATGATAAATGATCCCTCCCCAACTATTCACAAACACAAAAATTATCAGCTAAACTATTCAAATTGTCAAAATTGTATTAACCTTTCAAAATAAAACACATCTGGGAGATACTATAAAAAATTCTTCCTTCGTCTCGAAATACATTGATAAACATTAATCCCCTTTGGCTTTTATTTACTAATTTATTTCAAAGGAAACTTACGTCTCGCCTGTTAAACAAATATAATCGAACAACTTACTTAGCAAACGAGGATTAAGTCATCAAAAGGTCAGCACAAAAAGAAATCAACTTATAAAAAAAAATACTATAGAAAAAATGTACTACCTATAAAACCTATAAAACTCATAAAAAATGAAAGCACATTGCATTATATTTATTATTTATAGAAGAACTCATTTCCTCTCCTAAAGACGGTTTCTTTGTGACCTTTCTGATCTTTATCAAAATATAAACATTTTATTATCCTTTAGACTCATTCAAAATAAACAACTTCCTCCATTAAAATGTTTAAAAACTTTGCCTATTTTTCTTAATTTTTATTCATATATCAAAACACTAAGATCATAGTTAGAGAAAAGAGTTAAGAACTAAGAGTCAAAAGAGCTAATTACAACCCGTTCGATGGGCCGATTAACGACGTCTGGAACAAATTCCGCTCTCTTTATCCCATGTAAAAAATCAATTTTACTGAACCCACTTGGTTAAAACCTTGCAATATTAATAACGAGTTCATCCGTTTTTCAGACAATGAAGTGTGCATAAACCGTAATTAACGTATGGACTATGTCCTCGCCCATTAGATAACCTACGCATTTTATGCACAAGTTGGGCTGATTCATCATAGATGGTAGGTTTGGACTGAGGGCCATGACCAATCTAAAGAAAAATAAGGAATAAAGAGCTCAGTGCGAACCAGTTGTCAAAATCGACCCAACATTTTTAGAAATCACTTAGGACTGTACAGACTACAGAAATAGGTTATTCGAATGCACATAATTAAGCTTATCATTCAAACTATTTTTAAGGTATATTTTTTTTTATAAGTTGATTTAAATAATACGTACAAAGTTAATTCATCACTGATGGCCGTAGGGGTAACTCTGGAGGTCCCCTAACTAATCTGGCTTCATAATAATGTTTTCCTGCCAAGTAAACAATAATTCCAAAATTCAAGACATATAAAATAAAGTTACTTCTACCCCCAGCGAAGTAAAAAAGACCCAGTACCTGATCCCCAGCTTCAGTACTATTCCCACAGAGTCATTTTTCACATGTTTTAATTTTAAACCTTCTGCGATAGTATGAAATAATGTGTTCCCCTGTCTGCGATGCTGTGTCAAATATGTCTGTCAGGCCCTCGAAAATTCCATCAATAAATGAACCCCCTCCCTTCGTACTGATATCATTCAAGTCTTTAATGTTATCCCTCTGAGCTGCTAGAAGTCCAAGCAACATGGTGCGGTGTGGTTTAACCCTGGAATAATGCCTAAGCAAATTATTATATGATGCAATTTTGGGCATAGCTGCATCCTTGTTGAGATATACCCCATCTTTAAGTTAGAAAACCCTATCTCCTGCACATATATCCAAAAGCTTCCCAAATAATCCTTGACAAAAATATGCTCTGGTCTTTCCATGTCCAGCCAAAAGTGACCCATGATATTGGTCTAACACAGTTTGTCTCATTGGGAGCAGGAATAATAGTCTATATAGTCCCCTGCATCATCGCAACCAATTTTCCATACCACCCCATCTATGTCTTCTACATACTCGTTCCGGACTTACCCTCCACATTCAGTTCTTTACAAATTTTCAAAATCCCTTCATCTTTTAATTGGTGCATCTTGATTTGAACCTTTAAGGACCCACCTTCCGAAATTTCGTTCACCTGGTAGGGGACTCTACTTACCCCATCTGCATTAGTATTTAAAACCCCTGGCTTGTGACTAATTTCGAATTAAAATTCAATAAGAGATAATACCCAGCGCGCTAAACGACCTGATAGCTCTTTCTGTTTAAATAACCTTTTGAACTACTGTCGAATTATCAAATAATGACGAAAATGTTTAATCCCTGCAACTACTGAAAGAAGCTCTTTTTCGTGTGTTGGGTACAAAATTTTGTGTTTGTTTAACGCTCTACCCCAAACGCTATGTCCTTGGCTCAGGACATAACCTATGCTTTGGTTCGAAGCATCCACCTGAAGTAAAAATTCTTGATTAAAATCAGGATAACATAAGACCTTGAAAAGATTCTTCACATTTCTGTGTCCATACAAACTTTGCATATTTTTTTAACAGATTGTTTTAAGGTACAAATAATTCAGTTACATTCATGATAAATTTTCTGTAGTAATTGATGAGACCCATGAAAGCCTGAAGCTCCTTTTTGGACTTAGCAGTTGGATGTTCCTTAATTATTTTTATCTTGTCCAGATTCGGAGAAATTCACACTTCTTCAGGTTAAGTTTAAGGCATAATTCGCGACATCGCTTTAAAAACTTCCTAAGGATTCTATAAATTTCGTCATAAGTTTCATTCCGGCAATGGGGCATAAGTGTTTTTAAGCAAACAATGAATTTTTCCTGGTCCCTCTTTAAATTCAAAGTAAAGTATTTTATTTTTGAATCAATATTTCCCAAGTGCTCACTCAATACATCTCTTCCTAGTAAAAGGTCATGTTTCATATCCTATAACCTATAACGAAAGACAATTTCAACAATCCTAAAATTTGTTTTGGAACATTGCAAATCCCCACTATTTGTTTAAGACTGCACTGTTTAATGTTTACCTTGCCAAGTTGTTTTGTGATTTGCTCATTTATAAGCGAGATGCAACTTCATGTATCAACTAAGATTTTCATATCAAGACCGTTGCACGAAGCCTTCATAATCATGCCATTCATATCAAAATTAACACCACCCCCATTAACCACAGCGAAATTCGTTTCCTTTTGTTTAAGAGTGTGTTCATAGAAATGTATTAAGGTCTTAATCCTGTCGTGCTTAAATGAAGCCCATCGCGTCTGAAATATGACCCAACTATCTCATTGTTGTTACCGATAAATTGAGAAAAAGCATCCAAATACTTCTCCGTAAAGCGCACGCATAGTTGTTTATTTATGTCTAAAATCTTTTTTCCCATCGGCAATTGATTGCCTTGGGAATATACCTTGTATATAAATTTTTGCATCAATATTCTTTACTTTGACTGCCTGCACGCAATTATTTAATTTTCCTACAATTACATCAATTGTATCAACGAATAAATTATTTGTAATAAATTATTATGTAATTCATATGTAAATTATAATGTAATTATTACATAAATTATTATGTAATAAATTTGTAATAAATTATTATTACGTTTTTCACTGATTCAGACAGGTTTGTGTTTGTTACTCTACATAAAACATACTATTCGATCCCCACTTACCTCAGCGTTAAAAACATTTAATTCGTCCAAAATTATTTTCTCTTTCTTAGAGCTCTTGTCTAAATGTTTCAAAATTGAATCACCAAAAATTATAGTTTTTGGTTGTATAGCAAGCAAATCTTCGCTCATTTCTTTATGTAAATGATGTCAGTTAGAATTATTCCGTGCTATTCCTTTTAATTCGTTATAATTGCCTGATTTGCCTTTAAACGTGTCTTCTGTATTATTTTCTTTTGACTGGTTGCCTTTAAAATCTTCGCCCATTCCTGTTTCACTGCTTTGATCCATGCTTTTTTCCTCCATTTGTTTTCCCCTTTAATTTTATTATCATCTTCTTGTCCTTGGTTACCCTTAATGTTGTTTTGTTTCTCTTTGCTAATTCCTACTTCGGTTTCTTGTTCCGCAGATATTTTTCCCTCTTTTGTTTTTACTCATTTGCCTGTATTTAGATTTTCCTGTGATTGGTCATCTTTAATAATGTTTTGTTGTACCTTGCTAATTTCAACTTTCTTGCTTCGATCTATTGTAAGAGAATCGGTGAAGGTTTTTACATCTTTTACAGAAATTCCCTTACATTCTCTTTGATTATCTCTACTCCCCCTTGAAATGTTATTGTTATTTACATTTTGCCTACTATAGTTGTTATCATAAGCATTATTATAGCTAATACCGTGTCATTAAAACCCCTGTGAAAACCCCTATAACCACCATTGAAACCATTATTATCATGAAATCTTCTGTTACCGTTATTATAATTTCCCCCGTTTCCTTCCCAATTATTATTAAATTGGCTCTGTGTGTTTGTTTGATTGTAATTATTACTCCTCATACTACCATTAAACCTACTAGTATTATTGTTTTCGCTGTATTCCCCCCTTAAAAATCTACCTGCATTCCGCCTTCACATGGCCCTTTCTGTGGCAAAAATAACAACCCGTTTTATTTACATCTGAATCCACTCTTAAAAACCTAGCATAATCTCTGCATTCTTTTTTCTCGCGACCTGGTCTCCACAGTGGGCACCATGGGGGCTGACATGATCCGAAAATGGTAAGAAGGGGGTGACTGGGGGGACAGGGGGAGCTAGTTTAGGAAGGGGGGAGATGGGATGTTGAGCTACCAAAATTCTTCAAAATCAACATTTTCTAACTTTTAGATTTTATAAATTATATTTTCTAGTTAAAAGCAAACACTAGTCGAAAATAGAAATGACGACAGAGGTAATTTGACGTCATCATAGTTAAAAAGGAGAAAAAAATGGGATCAACATCACAGTTAACATTTGAAAAAAATGTACCGTAAAGCTGGGGGATAAAGGTTCCGCAGGAAGGGGTGGGTTGCCAAGAAGGGTGGGCTGGTTTAGGAAGGGGGGCTGATACCCCTCTACCCACTGTTTTATTTTTTGGAGCAGTTTAAAAATATTTTTCTAAAATCTGATCCCCTGCATCTACCCTAAGTTCAAAAAGCCCCTGAAATACTTCTGCATTGATATTGGATCAGTATAATACTTAGAATTGTCTCTTTTACCATGTATCAATTGGTTGTAGAGAGCACAAGTAATATAGGTCTTCATTATAGGTACAATTTTATGTAATACTTATTTTATATGGCCATAAATTCTATGCCTAGATGCAGAAGAATTAAATGATCTACCACAAATCTTCTAAGAGAAAAATGTTTCTTCTCTAAAACCAATATAGTTTATTAAGTCACTTTCAAATTTTTCAAAAAGACAACAAAATAAACAAAAATAACCATCTAAGTATTGTGAATTAACTAACCAATCACTGTTTGACTCAGGGTCCAAGAAATCCTTTGTCATATGTTGGTTCTTTCCATTTGCAAAATAAACAGGAAGGATTTTATCTGGTTTCCAAACATCACTGGCTAAAGATACTCCATATTCTCTACTTAACCTTATTCTGTTTGGCTTTTTTTTTCAAGGGGGGCCGGGCTATTTTATATGGGGGTATCTTTGGACCATCCTATTGAATACAATCCTAATTATAAGCTAGGATGAAACATGGTGTAATTGTACGATGTATCAAAAACTTTCGTTTGGCGTCAAAGCTTTTGACGTTATGTGATAGCGAAACAACAGTAACATCTGAACTAACGAAAAAGGTTACATTATAAAGTTTCCCAAAACATGATACTGAACCTGAGAAAAGAGCCCAATGGATTGCATGCGTTCCACTTAAAAACTGGAATCCTAAAACCAGTGCAAAAATTTATATTTGTGAACGTCACTTTCAACCCCATCATATCATATCCGAACGATCAGATACAAATAAACGCCGAAAGAGAAAGAAAGATAGCATGTTGTCATATAAGCGCCTAACATCAAACGCAATCCCTTCATTATGGCCAGATACCCCATCTTATCTTTCGAGAACTAGTTATGATCGTCCAACTACATTGGGATCGAGTGAATCCAGGCAAGAAAATGTTCAAAGAATTCAAGAAGAAAACGAACAGAAACGTATTGAAGATGACACATTCCGTACGTTAGAAGAATTTATAATTCAAGACAAAGTAATAAATCCTGAGGGCATCTTAAGACTTACCTCTGAACATTATATTTTATTTTATCATCTTGACTTTGAAGGGAAAATACCCAAAATCAAATATTCGCTGAAGATGAATGCAGACCTTTCCATTGTTGCATCATTTAAAAATGAAATAGTTACAAATATCGAACGTTCCGTCAATACATTTACCTCCTTTAACAAAATTCTTCAGGACCTACATGACCTTCAAGAAAATCCTGCTACTGATGAAGAAAAACTGCAGCAGATTATAAAAACATTGAAGATGCCATTATTCAACGGAAAAGAAGTTAAGATAGACTTCATCATAGAACAGTTAAATCTTCTTCTCAAAAAACCAACCGCCCGGAGATATTCTGCATCTTTACTAGCATTGACAGCTTTGATTCAAAGTATATCGCCCTCTTGTTACAAACACATGTATAATGATGGATTCTTGACTTTACCTTCACCTGATCACCTGAAACGACTAACTTCAGCTATCGATGTTGATACGATGACATTGAGTGAATCATGTAAAGCGTATATAACAGCACGA
>JAUKPT010002275.1:0-13512 GCA_032273505.1 Nanomia bijuga | reverse complement strand
TTCCAGGTTTTCCAGGTTTTTGGAAAAAGCTTATTTATTCCCCCCCCCGGGGGTAGCTTCCGGCCAGAATATTCACCATTGGAAAATAATCTTTTCATATACTTTAGAGAAAAAGAGAAACAGGTCTGTAGTTATTTATAACTTGCTTATCATTTTTATTGTGAACAAGGGTTACATTAGCTTCTTTCCACTGACTAGGGAGGGAAAACGCCCATATTCATTATTGTCAAAAATTATTTTCAAGGGTAAAGCCAAATCATCACCACACAGTTAAATCATCGTTACTGATAATTTGTCGAGTCCGTTGGCCTTATTGACATCAAGACTAGACAGATTCTCTTGAACTTCAGCCATTGATACATCAAAGCTGGAGACTCTAGTTTCAATAAGGTATTCAAAGTCAGGTAGGGTACTATTGTTTAGAAATGTTTTGCATTGGGACGCAAAGTAATTTTTGAATAAATTTGCTTTTTTTTTACAGTTAGATACAAACTTTTGATCAAAAGAAAGTGGGAGTATAAGAGGTACGAGACTTTTGTTTAAGAACTTATTCAGAATTTTCCAGTAACCTTTTTGACCAGTGTTTGGGTCAGCGAGTTTGGAACCTTGCTTACTCGCGAAAGACAGAGCAAAATCAAAGGAAGCACGTTGTGTCTATAGAAAAATTGATTCCTAAGTGTTTTCTCTCTATGTGTCAAAAGTGAGCCAGAAAGTCTGTTATATGGCATCAAATTGGTAAAGAAACGATTGCCAATCCTCGCATCGAGAATGTAACATATCACTTTTTGAATGACCTGTTCGATGAGGAAACAAATCAAAAGATTGGACACCACAGAACCATGCAGTTTGAAGTAATTACTTTTAAAGATCAAGCAGAAACTATCAAGGAGAGTATAAGGAGAGTCCTTCTTAACAGCAGCTAATGCTGTCAAAGATACATGTAAATCGTTTTTTTATTGTGTGTTTTTTTTTATATATGCTTATATACCCAGCCCACATTCCAAGTAGAGGCAATTTACTAAGCACTACTACTTGGGCTGGGGATCACAGAATGACACAACATTTGACACTAGTGGCTATTCTTACTTATTTTTAATCATATATAAATCATATGCCTCGACGAGGACTTGAACCGTGGTCATAGCGGTGATAACACAACGTATTAACCACTAGACTAAGCGGTGTAAATCGTTTTCCAGAGAGGATATGATTAATCTCTGCAGAAAGTTTGTTTCTATCCTGGAAGATGTATTATTTATGTCTCCAACTTGAATAAAAAGGGTCCAATTCCCTTGCAGCCTGATTGAAAATACAGGGGCGGATCTAGAGTTGGTTCAGTAGTTGCATGCACCTACTTAAAATATCTGCAGATAATTTTTCTCATGTCATAAAATTTGCCATCTAAGTTTTTCAACGAGCCCCTAGTCAATCAATAAAATACAATGAGATTAACTTATGTGGCAATGTGCGTGTGCATTAAATTCGAATTTAGTAAACATTAAATGGGTCTATGCCTACTCCAAAACACACCTAATTTCTTGCCGAAATGCATCTAGTCTGTCAAAATGCATCCTCGGATTTTACTGGGTTATAAAAAGTTCACCTTAAGATTTCTCTTCCCTAAACGGATTTTCCGAAATGCATCTAATTGGTGATGATTTCGGTCGTAGATAAGAAACGTTTCACTACTCATTTATCATTCCATGTGAAACAGAATTTCCTCTTCAATTTCCAAGCTTGTGGAGAGACGCGTTTTATCTGGTTTGTTGGTTTATTCGGAAATTTATGATTTGAGTCATTTTTTCCAAGTTATATGATCTATGCTTATTCTTATATTTCTGGGGGAAATTATATGATTGGTAAAAAAAGTATTGTAAACACTACTGTCAACAGTTAAGGTCTTTAATCCAACCCCATACTCATTTTATGTATGTAGCTACCTTTCCTAAGTTATCTTGTTTGTAGCCTAAAAGCCATCCAGTTTAATTTTGTCAACATTGTGATCCGCTCTCAATTCCCAAGAATATATGTTATGGCACCCTTCAAATTAGCATTTTATTTGTGTTTCAATGATCATACCACTACACACAGTACCTTTTTATTACAAATATAGATTAAGTTCTTGATTGCAACATGCGACCATTTCCCTTTTAATGTCATTGTTTCCGTTCATAAAAATTATACTACAAGTATACTATAGAGTATGGTCTTTCGTAACAAGATATGGGGGGACTCAATTCATATTTCTCATGCTTTTGTACATTCCCTAAAGTTTCTTTTAAGTAGACTCATTGATGGACTTCTAAACAACGTATGTAGTCCTTATCTTTCCATTTTTCTGAAAATTTTGGTCCTTGTTTAGTACCTATTTTTTAAAAAGCTGGTCCTTATTTGGTCCATATTAAGGACTTCTTTCTTTGGGACTTGACTTGTCATCACTGTATAAGGAAAGTTTGACACCTTGATTTAGGAACTTGATATAATCTCGAATATTTTTTGTAGATATCTTTGTTTTAATTACTTTCAGTTTGATATTTGTCCAATGAAATAGAATTTCACTAAACCAAAATCATAGAAATGGCTTTTTCAGAAATTTAATTCTGATATGTAAGGAAATAGGTAATACTTACTTGTAAAACATCTTTTATTAATGCCCAGAAATTTGGTTTGGTGGCACCTTAAATTTTTAACTTGGTATATTTAACTATATTTTATATCATTTTATATTATTATTATCTGTAGATGATAACTCCTTGCTTTTTCTTTCTGTCAGATAAACAGAGTCATTCCAAGTGGACTTTTCTTCAATTCAGGGTTGATGAGAGATTTTAAACCTCTGGAGAAAAAAGAGAAGTTAACATTTTCTGGAAAAGTCTGGAAATAAGATTAAGTTCCAGATAATTTCTTTATTTTTCTGGGAATAAGATTAAATGATGATTTTTATTTTGAGTACATATTCTAAGCATAACTCGACTTATAAATAAAAAGTATTAGCTGATCTGCTGGGAAATTTACTGAAAAAACGGAAAAAGTCAAGGAAATTAAATAGAAGAAAGCATTATCATTCCTGACTACTACATGCCTCTCAAATGTTTTAACTGACTCTGTTTATCTCTTATTACCACTCCCAACATAGACATTTATTGAAAAGTGAGTGATTCTATCTTGGTTGCCTGAGATCTCTTGTGTTGGAAACACTGCGTAATGCGTCCTGGATGTGATTTTAAAGCAAGGTATCAGACAAACCTCAAAAATACCTTAAAAGAACTCCTGCAATTAAGTGAAATATATTAACTTCAGATGGGCTCTAAATATACCTTAAGATATCTCAAAATAGGACTTCAAATGTCCATAACAAAAGAGAAATATGAACATAACAACAACCAAACCTTTATCTATTGGATCATTTAAATTGGGGTTTTGCAAAGTAGGCTTATAATAAAAAACCTTTTTATGAAAACTAAATTCAAAATACTTACTACAGTCATCGAATCCAATGTACTATATTGACGAACTTGTTAATGTAATTTAGTAGCTAAAATAAAAAAAAAATCCATCAAAAACAAATATCATGTAATGAAAATATTGATATTAAACAGGGAAATGGGAAATCGAATAAATTGAAAAACAAACAAGAAATTGAATGGCGTTAGTTTTATACTTGTTTATTTTATGTCTAATGAAACCACATTGCTTCTTGTCACATGAATTGATATGAATGAAACGTTGATATTGAACAACTACATTCTGGTGACCTTCAATATGGACGAGAAAAATATAAAAATGATGTACTATATAGAACCCCTATAAATTCATTAAATTATTTACAATTTAAAATCTTTCATTCAAGATATAAACTTCAAAATTTATTTTAAGCAAAATTCATTTTGCAGTAATAACCATAATTTTAATAATTTGATGTGATTCACTTTCAAACTTCTGGCGAAACTTCTCTTGCTAAACTCATGTAATGTATAATAAAACTCCTTGGAAAAAAGCTCTAAAACGATTAAGGGATTGTCAATTTGCGATGGATTGATTAAAAATTATAATCATCATTTGATGTTTATTTAAAACTGAAAATGCTGATTCCAATTCTGAATTAAAACCAAGCAAAATCTCGTTGATATAGTTTTCAACCTATGTACCTAAATTACATCAAGATTTTGTTTGGTTTCTTCAGAATTGGAATTAGCAAATGTACCTATAATCTATAAAAAAGTCCTGTGAAAACATATGAGAAAAATAAAGTAATAAAATTCACTTATTCTAATGCCAGATAACTATCCTAAAATAAAGACATCGAAAATTTGATCTTTGAAAAATGAATTTCAGTAGATAGCTATTAATAGGGGGATGAAAATACAATAGAAATACATAAGATGCTGAAAATACTATTGAAAAATCAGCATAAATAATTTAAGTCTGAACAAGATCTTGGGACATCTTGAAAGAAAGATTGTCCGCTTTAATATTATAATCCCAAGAAGAATAGTCGAAAATAGTAAAACTATTTACAGCACAAATAGAGGTTAGGAGGATTCTTTTTGTATTCGAATACAAAGCAATAATTTTGTCAAAGTAAGGGTTAGAACCAATGAATAGAAGAAATCCGACTTTGAACATCGTTTATATCTTAACTGATGTAGTAGCAGTCTTTGTCAGGAACCTTTGCCCTGCAGAGCGATAAATCAAGCGTGCAAAATGGCCACAGTACGCAATTTTCTGTTACGTGCACGATCTGCATAAACAGATAAGTTGAAGTTGATCTGTTTCATGGTTATAAATAGAATTTCTTCTTCGTTTCATCTTGTCTCGTTTAACTTAGCATGAGCATTGTTATAGATATCCAATACATGATCTATGTCATGAAAAGAAATGTGTGTTGAGCACTTTATGTGCACAATTTTTTGCGCTCCTAAACAGATTTGCGTGCGTGTGGGCGTGCGCGAGTGCAGAGTCACTATTTCTCAGTAAAAAGTAATGACTAAACCCGAAATCGCCACTCGAAGTAAGTGGAGTAAGGGAACATTCAAGTGTTATGTAACGCACTTTTTGGGAAAACCAAGATCCCTCCCCCCCTTGTAACAATATCAAAAGCCAATTTCGAAGGTTTTTCTTGAATGGAATCGAAACACAAATTGATTTTTTTAATCAGAAAATATCATTTGCAAAAATAACTTTTAACAATACAAAAATGACAATAACAATACTAGTACTTAGATCAACACAGATCTGGATTTTTTTTTGTGCGTTAAGTAACAATAACAAACAACCCCCTCCCACCTGTAACGCTCCATGACAAAATCAAATACCCCCTCCCCCTCTTGTAGGCGTCACCTAAAAAGTGACTCCCATTTAACAAAATGATGGCAAATGTCCAAATCTGTGACTGTCTTAGAAGCGTGACAGAAGACTTTTAATGACTTTCCTCCCTATTCAAATGCATATAGCTACAATTGTGACCCATTTGCAAATACTTATGCAGCTAAAGCACTTGATGGAAACTTACCGATCGATGTTCAATTTGATGAATGCTCATGTCATGTTATGTAAACAGTGCTCACATGGTTTTATTAAGTCACAGGAAATTGAACAATTAGAAATTATACATTTTTACGTACCTACATTGATATTTTTCTCAAAAAACTACAAAAAAAGGAAACAGACAACATATATAACAGTTGCTTTTGTGTTTATTGAAAATGTAGATTTTAATATATTTTATCCATTTGTTTACCATCTCATATTTTCGTATATTTGAGCTATTGTCTTTTTCCCCCTGAACGTATCTTCCCCCTGCCTCTGAAAATTGTAGAAAAAATCTTTTTTTTCAAATTTCCCTCTAAATGTAGTTGATACATATGATCTACATAAAAATAATAAAAATAATAATGTGTTTACCCAACACTTCCATACATTACCCCAGATTTCTTTGGGAGAATGCTCAGCTGTGCAAAGTAATAAAAAAATTACATAAATAAAAGTTTCAGGGTCTAGAAAAATTGTGTATCAGGTGAAAAAGAGTAACAAAGTAGACAGATTTAGTAATAACTTTTCCAGACTCTGAATGCGAAATAGACTTGCAAAAAGATAATAAAGTCAAATATTTGGCTAATAGTAATTTCAATTTTCTAAAATAAGTTCTTTTCCATTTGTCATCAAGTGAGATTTCAGCAACTTCTTAAATTTTATAGTAGATTTTTCAATCCTTATAATGTTCCAAATCTTTGGGGCCATGCTCGTGCACCAGAGGTTAAATTGTCTTTGGTCTCACTAAGTTTCATTGTTCTTTCAGAATCGGTATACTTGATAGCAGTATGGACCATTTAGGTTTAAAGTGTTGTATGTTATTAAGAGTACTTTGTATATGATTCTTTCACACACTTGAAGCCAATGAAGCTGCATTTTGGACGTGCTGCAAGTTTTGTATGGTAGAATCATTTAAACCATATGGAAGTGAGTTGCAATAGTCCAATCGCGAGAATACTTTACATCAAACTATTGTTTTGAGGTTGTCAGTAGTCATTGCATAATTGATCTCACTGATTTCCATATAATGATGAGATTTAGAAACTATACTTTAGGTGAGTCAAAATTAACTGGGGGAGTCACAATTTCCCAGGAGAATATGACTCCTGGGAGTCACTATAATACTAGTATATAATGACTGGGGAGTCACTATTTAGAGGAGTCAACATTTCCAACTAAACCACGCTTAATATAAAATAAAAGAATAGGCCATTGCCACTTATCTCACAAATCCTGACAAAAAAATCTAACACACTACTCATAGATTTTCTAGTTGTGAATCACTTTATGACGTGCAAAAAGCTTAAATCTGAATAATGCTTAACCTTTAAATCGAGTATCTTTTCTATCCTAGGTTAAATTGATCTGTGTACATTTCTCCAGCTGAGTTATTCTGCAATGTTATACTAAAATGATTTTGTCTCACCTGCTAAGACCTGCAATGTCACCTGATATTTATTTGGCTTTTGATTATTTGAAGAGCAGGTTTTTCTTTACTAATCATTGTTTAATGCATAATGCATCATGATCATTTTAAGATACCACTAGTTTGACTGGGAACATGGAATGAAAATTGGACCATATGGACACAAATGGGGGTCAGAATCAACATATTTGGGATAATTCGAGAAATTCTAAACATCAAGGACTCAAAATGTTAGTAAAAGACCGTAATAATTGTTTAATAACCATCGATGCACGATGTGGGATTGGCACATAATAACGGGGAAATTTGTATGAAAAATGAAAAATAACGACAGATAATCAGTTATAAATGCCAGATATTATCCCCTCTAGCAAGCTTCTTGCCTTCTCAGTGACATAATACGGGTCTTATATGGGACGCTGGGTGCTGTATTTGGCCTCGGCTAACACTGCGACCAAAATACGGCCTCCGGCATCCATAATAAACCCGTATAATGTCACCTTTACATCGCATAACTAATATAATTATGGTCATTAGGACTCTATTTAAACCCAAATCTAGGGGTCGATACGTCAATTTTCAAATATTTCAAAGAAAGAAGAAAGATAAGAATTTGAATTTGAAGAAAACATGAAAGGTGATGACAGATAATGTATTCATGGATCTGGTCATATGTGCACAAATTTATGGTAATATTTTTTCACCAAAAGTAAACTTCCACTATACCGTTTCACTGCAAATTTTAAGTCAAGAAAAATTGAACATTTGCCCAAAATGCCCAAATATGGTTATTTGTATGAATGAAGGAATGAATGAATGAATGAACAGTTACCAGACTAAAATTACCAAAATTTTTTGCATTAAACGAGCCCTCAACTCCGGTTTTTGACTGAGAAAACAGCAAAAATGCATTTTGATTCGAGTTTGAAACCCCAAGTATGGGAGTTTCCTGTCATTTAATTATGGAATCATTTTTGATTTCCAATTGTCAAGGTTTCGCATACATATGGTGATATTCTATGTTCAGTTGTGTATCATATTATATGAATATACTGTATTCGGTTCTTCTTTTTCATGAGTGAATGTCTTTAGGAAAAAGGACCTATCTGCTTTTAACCGAGAAAGATTTACCGCGGTAAAAGAATCGGTTCCTCGCGGTAAAAATCGAAATTCGCCTCGATAAATCTACAAATTCACCTCAGTAAATCTACAAATTCACCTCGGTAAAAATACAAATCCACCGCGGTAAAGCATTCTTGAGAAGCTATTAACCCATGTGGGTTAAGAAAAAAAATGTATTTCTTGCCAGGTTAAAAGATTTACCTTGTTTAGAAAAAATAAAAAATAATTGTCTACGTGTTTACCTATCATATCACGTTTTTGTTTTTATATTGTGTTTTTTATATTTGTTTATATATGATTTCTATTAAGAGAAACAAATAAGAAAAATGATAATTATTAATTAAATGATCCAATACATAAAGGTTTGGTTGTTGTTATGTTCATATTTCTCTTTTGTTATGGAAATTTGAAGTCCTCCAGGAGACCAGAAACAAATACTTGAGGACCCATATTTTGAGATATCTTAAGGTATATTTAGAGCCCATCTGAAGTTAATATATTGCACTTAATTGCAGGAGTTCTTTCAAGGTATTTTTGAGGTTTGTCTGATACCTTGCTTTAAAATCACATCCAGGATACAGTACGCAGTGTTTCCAACACAAGAGATCGCAGGCAACCAAGATAGAATCACTCACTATTCAATAAATATCTATGTATGTTGGGAGTGGTAATAAGAGATAAACAGAGTCAGTTAAAAATCATCACACATCAACGTGTGCGAAATATTGCTCCTTTTACAAGTTTTGTCCATCTATTTTCTGGAAGTTAATAAGTTAACAAGTGAAGAATCTGATTATGTAAAAATAAGTTTTTTGTAAACCTTCTGCAAGAGAAAAAATATATATTCATATATTTATCAAGAGAAATGGATTTAAAACGTCCGATTTTAAGCTAGGAGAGGACGCTATTTCCCACCCCTTTAAATATATTTTTCATCTGCGTTTTCAAGGGGTAGGAAGTAGTGTTCTCTCTAGAGAACATCGAGAAAAAACTCTTACTAAAAATAGAGATAATCAACAATCAAGAACTGGTATCTTATTTTTGATTTTGAAAAATGGACCAAACCCTCTTAGAAATTTAATTATCGCCATGGTTAATTTAAAGATATTTCTGTCTAGTATTTTTTTGATAAGACGAGGAAAATAGATTTCACCTCGAGGAAAAGTCAAATTTACAGCGAGGAAATGACTGATTTATTGTGAGGAAAGTTGAATTTTACTGCGAGGAAAATAAGATTTTACCGCAGTAACATTCTATTATAATAACATAATACATTGATATTTGCTATGCATTCCAATTGCATTTTGATTCTTATAATTCACGATTTTATACAAAATGCGCATATTTTATTAAAAAGGTCTCTTATAATTAATCTTTACAAATTCAGTTGATTACACCATTACCGATTATTAACATGTCTTTATATACTGTTGTGTAAAAAGAGCACTAGCTCCGGCACCTTAGAACCTTCTCACACCAAAATTATTACCTAAAAAGACGTTTTTAGGCAATTTTATGAAGCTTTTAGCTATTTAAGGTCCATAAATCTTTAAATTTTGCCCCATGCGCCTTTCATTTTGGTGATAAATTGCCTTAATAGGTGTTCCACACCAGCGTAAGCAACAAAAATGCTGCCAAAATCTTGAAAGAAATAAGATTTGACCAAAATGTCCGCCTGGAAAGAAACATTATTTCCCAGAAAACATTATGATTCTAGTAAATGAAACACTGTAGTTGTAAAAATACATATGTAACATGAGAAACTGTGTACACAACAATTGATTTTCACTAAATAACCTGAAATAACTGCCATACTAAAAAGGATACATTCCTTTGAAATTATTGCAATAGAAAAAGGTCCAGATGACTTGGTTATCTAATCCTGTTAAACATTTCTTACCTATCAAATATATATTTAATGATTTCTATAATTCTAAATGAGATTATATTTATTTTTAAATAAATGGAAGAAAAATAAGGATTGGAAAATAATCTTAAAACTTGGTCTAATTTAGACTATTGATTGTTAATTTGCCGAAAATTATTTAAAATAAAATAAAATAAAATAAAAATTATTTAGATCAGGTTTCAAAAATGCTTCCAATTGTAAAAATTAACCTATGAGAATATCAATCATGTAATTGTCCATCAATTTGAGAGACTGTGAAACACTCAACATAAATCCAAAAATTTATAAAATAGTTTTCAGCTCGTTGAAATGATAAAATCTGAAGAAATACTAAGTTATGAGATAATCCCTGTGAATCTTATGTGAAAAATGACAGTTAGATCATAATCGCAAAACCAAAGACAAAAACCTCTTACAACGTGAAAAGGCTTACTCAGTGATACACAAAAAGATACTTAGTACATCAGGTACTGTAGTCAAACCTAAAAGTTAGTCTGGCTTTCTCTTCAAAACCTAACTTAATCCCTTCTTTATGTCCCAGAAAGTTTGAAGTTTGAAATTTGAGGCGAGTACCTAATAATCTTAAGTTTCAAGATGAGTGTATTTTTTAGGAAGATAAATCTCATTGTTTTCAGCAAAAAAATTCCTTGACATAATAGCATTTTCCATAAGACATGTTCAAACTACATTTTTTGCGTTATAAAAAAATTAAATAGATCCTTTAACTCCATTTTACTGACAACATGTGAACCCATATACCATATACCATATACATATTAAACTTTAAACTCAATTCCATATCAATTTTTATTTTTAGTCATTCAAAAATCATATATTTTCCAAAATAAGAAACACAAAATGATGATTTAGTTTATATTCGTTATTATGTTTAACAGGTGGCAGTACCTGTTCCTGTTTGAGATATTTTTCAATACCGTGTGACAAATAGATGATGTTACAAATTAACGTAAAATGAAATATTAAAAATGATGCAAAAAAAGTTGTTACACTTTTATTACACTAAAAAATATTATTCAGAACTGGTATTAAATAATATTTGTTAGCGTCATTTATGAACACTGCATGAATACATAAAAGGATATATATCAGCTTTATTCCTCTCATGTCAACAGGGGGAGGGGAATTATAATGAAATAGTATACAGTTTTTTATACAACAAAGAGACGTTAATTGTAAGGAAGGTGGTACATGCATATCTACATATCTTTCGAATAATGGATGTAAAAAATTCCTTTTGAACTTCACCAAGTGAAGCTAAAAGTTAAAAGTTAGAGTTTCAGAATTTAACCATATACATAACTATGTTATTCAACATTCATTTCAAATGAAAACGAAACTAGTGAAAATACAATGTTAAAATGTAAAGCTATCAAGACGAAAAGGCAATTTCAAAATTAATCCTAACATTAATATATTTGCTCACATTTTAATAAATACTGTCTGCTTTCCTTTTTTTTTAAAAAAAACATCTATTTTGTTGAGAAATAATACATATCTGAAAAATGTCATTGTAAATTTTCAAGCTCATGTACAACATTTTTCTTCTAAATATCATAGCCTTCCATTATCATAACAATAATCTTTCAAAATCACTACATTTTCCTTGAATTTCTTTCAACTATTACAAATAACTCATAAAACCTGTGAACAAATTACTCTTCGAAACAGAAACAGTACACACGATCTTCACAATTTTCTTTTAATTCATGAAAATCACTGAACTTTCATTTCGTCATCTTCTTTCTTAGTAGAGATAATGTAAAGCAAAAATAATCTGAAGAAAGCTGATCACATATATATCATTCATATACAAGTTTCTACAGCTAATCCACTAATACACTTCTGATCAATTGAACTACTTGAATCAACGATCTGACATTTATATCGGCGAGTTATATGAAATATCGCAAGTAATCTACTAACTCCTTCATTCAACACAACATAGTCAAATCATTATTCAATCAACGATCTGACATTTATATTTGCGAGTTATATGAAATATCGTAAGCATGGCCATCTATAGATATGGCCTTATTCTATACTTTAATTGACAGTAACTAAATTTCTTTTTTAAATATTAACTTTTGGATTTGTATGTACAATGTAGACACAATTTGCTACACAATCGTGAAAAAAGAAACAAAAATTCCAAGGGGTTTAGCTTTTCCTCATAACTACAAAAAGGTCAAAATACGGTGAAATAATATTTGAAATCATAATTCATTGAATATAGGGATCAATAATTAAGTGACAAGGAAGTATGCAAATTTTGATAAATTTTGACTGAAGTGTTCTTTTCCCGGTTTCATAATTTTTACAGGTTAAATACTTATTTCAAACGTACTATAAGTTTCATCTCCTCTTACTGCTTAGCTTACATTACAGATATGAATACAAAGAAAAGTTTAAGTGATCAGGAAGCCTATTCATTGCATTTAAATTACAATACAATTCTATATCATCATTTAGTTTTGAACAATACTAATATATTATGTATGTCAAAGAATGTCTTTTGCAGCTATAAGTTTTGTCAATTGCGATGAAATTTAGGTAAAAGCTTTAAATGATGAGATAAAATATACCTACTCTTGTATACGTTGAACATTTGATTTAAGTTGTGAGATGTTTTACATTGGGAAAATGCATAACAGTTAATTTGTGTCTCACATGTGTCAGACATACAGTTCTTATACATGAAATAAAATAGGGTTGCTAAATTCCTTGATAATGATCTCTTTTGTAGTAACGCATTTCATGAGTTTTTATGTTTTTCTCAGTATAAATTCAACTTTAAGTTAAGGAACTAAGGTACTGACTCTAAATTGATGAATTCACTTTTTGCTAAATATTCCAAGAACAAAAATAGGAAAAACTTTCTCATTTAGTATGTTGGTACCTATGTGATCTATGATGCCACCAAAAATGAAATTAAGATGTTCATTAAAATGTGACATATTTGCCATTTTGTATAATTTTTTTGTGATTTTCAGGGGTCAATAACCCCGAAACTATTTTTCATTTTGACTCGGCATATGGATATTTGGATTCTACGATCAATTTTGTCTCTGACACGTAAAATGCCATTAGAAATGTAAAACCAGAAAATCTGTCGGCATAGAATAAGGCCATCTCTATAGATTGCCATGATCGCAAGTAATCTACTAACTCCTTCATTCAACACAACATATATTCACACCATATTCAATACTTAATAAGGGATTGATTCAGCATCTTGCTGATGTAATTTCCAACAAATCTAACAGCAAAATTAAACAAACTTTTGAGACAAATGCTTGCCATTTTCATTCTGCTTAAATTCTTAAAATATATTTTTTTGATTATTCATACCTTGAGTATTGAGTTTTGTCTTTTCTTCTTTGTTCAAAAGCTAACACAAAGCTGGTAATCAGAGCTTGACCCTCTATTTTCTTGTCTGTACAAAAAAAAAATCAACAAAAATTTCCAAATCACAATGTGGATGCAAATGAGAAGTGACTTTTAA
>JAUKPT010002274.1:0-13512 GCA_032273505.1 Nanomia bijuga | reverse complement strand
GGATCAACATTTTACTACACATATACAACATTTAACATTTAACGGAATCCATTGTCGAATTTAACGCACCACAAGGGGTCACTTGTGGCGGACATTATTTCAGTGATTGATTTGATTAAATTACGGGGTCCAGGAGGGATCGAACGCGGGTCGCTCCATGAAGAAACATGCAACCTAATCACTAAGCCAATGCGCCGACAAAAAACTCCAATCCGTCCACGACCAGTACTACATTTGTTTAACCGTAGTAAAGAATTGATTTGAATTGAATTGAATTGAATTGAATATATTTCAGCAAAAAATAATTAGATAATTATATAAAACCAGAAAACAATAGGTTTTTTTTTTGCTGCCGACATACTAAAAACTCGAGTCCAGGGAAAGTATGCTGAGAGAACTAAAAGTCATTATGTGAAAGGGCGTAATGTTCAAAACATAAACATCAGTTATCCGCTCTAACGGCAGATTTCGTAGTGAGTTGAGAGGCGAAAAAAGCGAATAAAGATTAACATAGAGCACTCTCACATATTGTCAATATATTTCATATTTACATTTAAAGACCCCGACACAGGGATAAGGTCTCCCGCAAGCAGTTTGAATCACTTCACTTCAGCCGCAGAACCACCCGGTCTATATAATATTTCTGTATATACTGGCCTGCTAAAACAAATCAAAAAATCATAAGTTATTCTGGTGCTTTACAAGCCAAAGTGCAACGAACCAAAAAAAACAATTTGAAATTCCATCGTGTTCTTGATGCATGCTTTATAACTGTTCGACACAATGATGTAATATCATAAATAGTTAAAATACCAAATATACGCCAGGTACCAAACGAAGGAAGAGTGAAACGACATTTTTGTTCCAGGTTTACAGTCATACAGAAACAAACTTCTTTCATTTTGATCTTCTTTTCTTCTTTCTCCATTTTTTTCTCGTCTTTACTCTCTTAGTTCGATGATGAAAATAATTTTTTTGTTAGTTCTTTTTTTTCCTGGTTTGGTGGTTGCAGCATCTAAGGGTAAGTTATCAGTTATATAGAGGTTGGTTATTTTACTGACACAAATTTTAGATATCTATATATTTTGGATATCTTAAGGTTTAAGGCCAAACAAAATTGATTAACTGTTTCGCGTTTGATTTTTTATTCAGTAGCTGTAAACAAGATTAATAGAAAAAATCGAAAGCGCTAAGCTAAGCTAAAAAACGTATTCTTTGTGTTTTGGGTTTTAGAGATAAAGGGATCATGCCCAATAACAACAACCTAATATACTGTTTAGCGTCAAATAGCCTGAACACCAAACGCGCAATGCGCAAATTTAAGTTTATATTTAATTTTTTGCATAAAAAACTGTTCATTAATGCGCACATTCCTAAACACCCGGGAGGTTGACGCTTAACAGATAATCAATTTTGTTTGGCCTTAAGGCTGCACCTCGATGAATTTATGACGGAGGGTGTTTTGCTATAAATATTGTATAACTTTTCAACAAGATCTGTTTTTAAATCAATGGAGGCATATCTTGAGGAACACTTAAGTTGGTATCTTAATAAAAATGCAACAGCATACACAACAATGCAATAGCATATTTGTGGAAACAAATTAAGTGATATTGACTAGAAGCGCGAAAATTGTGTCAGAGCGATTGATTAAATCTAACAAGACGGCGATTGATTAAATTTAACTTGACGAATTTAACTAGTCTGTGTGAATCCGGTAAAACGTCTAGTTAGATCAATCCGACATAACCGAATTTACACAGACTAGTTAAATTCGTCTAATTACATTTGATCATTTGCTGAATATGCCTAAAGTCTGTTCACAAATAGTTGGCACAGATTTTTATTTTTGCAATAAAAGCTTTGCATTTCACGTATTTTCTTAGTTTTTTTGGTGCATATAAGATATAGTTACTTAGGTAGGTTTGGTGGGTAAAAAAAGTATGAGAATAGATTTCAAAGGTGGAAAAAATAAAGAAGAAAATTTACGACTCATAGAACCGCTGACTTTTGCAGCCCAAATAATATATCAGCATGCGTCTAAATTCAAGCCCTATCGATTCAGCAAAAAACTTTTACCACTTTTTTTTATAGATTTCAAATAACAAACCCAAGAATTTACATTTACATTTTGATTTATACTACGTTTGGAGTAGTCGGACGGGGGTCTGCTCATAAATCGTAAATATATTATTAATATACCGCATTTTATATTTACAAACTTAATTATTGAATCTTGTGAATGAAAATACTAAACCATTTGTAGCCAATTTCAACCATTATGTGCTTTATTTGAAATTGCATCATTGATTAACATTATTTTTTAATGGTTCAATGTCTCATCCATGGCCAGCTTTATACAAGGCCTGCTATGTCCCTTCTTCAAGTTAAATATCTCCCGAACCAGCAAAAATATAAACTAAAAATTTCATACAGGTAATCTCAGTACCGTACCGAATGAACTATCAACCCCTCCAAAATTAACTTACCTTTTATATTCTTCATTTCAATCTAAAATAAAAGGAAACTGAATTTATACAAAATAAGATAACACAAACTGTGGCGAATCACGCATATGTTAATAAACATCCCAAAAGAGTCACACTCGCACATGGCTATCTATACCCTCTTATAAGATAGGCCTGAAAAATCTAATAAAGTTTTTAGGTCTTAAAGGTATAAATTCAAGGACCATTACCTCCGCCAATTTTTCCAATTCGCTCAAGATGCATTTTTTCCTACCACTTTGTACGTAGTAAAAGTATCAGGGCTAGGTCGAAGTTTAATCGTATGTTATAAAAAAACCTGTCAGTGACATATATGGCCGTGTATGTAATTGGCCATGACTCGCAGTAATATTTTCTCTAATTTCACTTGTTCGTTTTTATGATAAACAATAACAGTAGATAAGACTGAAAATTACCTTTTCAAGAAATGCTCCGGTTAATGTCCCTACTCCAGAATTGTCATCACTTCGAATATTTTCTTTAACACATCGACAATGTTGCTCATGCAACATAGCTTCAGCTGAAGGGGCGGTTCTCTTGCAATGATGGACACACTGCAGTAAGGACGCCATATTGTGTTTCTCAGAAACGACGTCATCTTTAATGAACTTTTTTGGACCTGTCTTTTTGTAGAAAGCTGATTGGACAATCGGAAGAAATATTAAAATGTATTCAGGTCTCATGATGTGCTACATTAAACGATTGCTGAGCCAGTATAAATGTGCTTCCGTCTGGACCGAGTTTATACTCTTAACTTAGTTCACATCTCTAAACAGTGTAAGAAAGGAACTGATTAAATACAACTGGCTTAGCCTGTGTAGCATAAATTAACATAAACTAACTGTAATTTGGCAATTTTAAATATATTTAGACACCAGGAATTTGAAAAAAAATATATGAAATAATTTTAAGACCGGATTGACTCCCAAACCTTCCGGGGCACAAAGTATCCAATAACGGGAAAACAAAGCTAGCAGTAATCCAAATAAACATGCTAGTCTTGTGTTAGTAAGACAAAGAAAATACCAACTCCAGTTAATCCTAAATTGAATGTTGGCACTACAAGCTAGCTACACAAGATATATTGGAAAGAATAATAAGTAGAAAAAACCACAGTCGTGTTAACTTGAACTTAATCTATTTCTAACCAGTTTTGTTGAAAAACATCATCAGAGTGAACATTTATCTACGCACATCGTTAATCTGAGAAGAACAATGCAATGACGTCAACAATGTATTGACGTTATTGACGTCACGAACGTCACGTAAAAAAATGGTATAAAACTATAAAACTAAGTACAATATTATAAATATTGGAAAGAATTTCTCATAGTCAGCAAGATATAATAAAAACGGATTAGAATTGTGTCTCAGATAATGTGACAGGTAACAAAAAAACAGCATAAACTAAAAATGGTAAAACAGAATCGTTAACTTCGTGTAAAAATCTAATACCACCGATTTAGTATCTCATTTTATATCTACAAATTATATTAAGCAATTATGGCATGACGATGCATGGCATAATATATTTATTACACGAGGTGGGATATTTGTTATCGAGTTTGATAAATGTAATATTATGCCATGCATCGGACATAACATAAAAAAAATCAAAATAAATTAATAAAAAAGACATTTTTCAACGCCATGTCTACTTTTTTCTTTAAAATGATTTCAAAGTGTCATTAAGGGTGAAATTAACAAAGGTTCTTTTATACCATCACACACTTGCGGGTAATAAAAAGATTTCGTGCATTATGCAACGGCAAAATGTTGCTTGAGCGGGGGACAACAAAGTATATATCATCATGTTACAATGATATACCAGTGCTAGATACTGGTTGACTACGTCCATTTATCATATACAAAAATTCAAATTTACTGCACCTTCGATGCGCCATTTTTTTTGTACCTAGTCTTACTAGATAGCACGGTCGAGTTAATGACATAATCGAAGAATGTATGCACGCTCATATTACGGGTTTCTGTTTGGTTCGTTCAAAGCGGTTGCTATGGAAAAAATTGCTAGGGATTTCATAGCTAGGATACGCGGTGAAACCTGAATTTCAAGAATGGCCTGTCCCTGCCGTAGTAAACCTCACCTGCAAAATAACAAATATGACACTTACGATGTTATCCCAATTTACTGTGACGTAATCGTCACGATCGTTTCGGTTCTGCTCGTGGAAGAAGCCGATCTACAAGAGTAAATAAATATTTTTTTTTAATAAAAAGGTAACCTTGCTACTAAGACGATTTACACGTTTAGACGGGACATTAAAATATTGATCGTTTTTAAGAAAATGTTTATGAATAGGGTTGTCAATATAAGACGAGAAAGATATTTTCTGTTAGAAAATTTTTTAGAATGACTCTAATTCATTTGTACCCAAAATTTGTCATTTATTTTACAATATTAAACTTCGAACGAAATAATGGTGTTCGTATAAACATTTATTCTTTTCTTACTAGATATATCGTCTCAAAAAAAGAATAGCAATCACTTACCACGTGACCTAACTCATGCGCCATGACGTAATCATATTCACAGCCATAACCAACTGAGAGAGCACTTCCTTTCATCATGCCGACATAAGCCCAGCAACTAAGAGGGAAGAAGGAAAATATCAAAATAACTGATAGTGATGTTGATGAAATTGAATATCTCATAAGTTACCTAAAAGTACTTGGCGTTTATGGAAATAAGTGTATGCCCAGTAACTATAGGAGAACATAAAAAAAAGATATTAAGTTGATGATGTTATTGATGCAATGAGTAGAGAAGTGAACTATTTATTTGGTGGTGTAGATGGAACCTTATAGACGTTATTCATATAATTGCTACTTTCTGCTCCATTCTTGGTAAACAAGCTATGTGCATGGAACTCTCCGTCTCACGGTCCCGGTAAGAGCAAACCATGTCGGGTGGCTACCCCAGTCAGAAAATCTGTCAAAAATCCCTTCCCCGGTGAACCGGGAATCAATTTTCCGGTCATTTTATCCTTGAAGTCAATGGCTATTTATTTGATCAAAGAAATATCTTCCGTTCAGAATTTCATCTTCTTTGGTCAAAATGTTTGTCTCCATGATAACTCCTGTGAATCTTCGGTTTCCAACGGGGCACTGAAACAGTAGGTAAAAATGTGAATTAACTATAACATTTAACTACTTTTAAATTTCCAATACTTACTGTGTGGATCTAAAGAAGTTGAGATATTTTTCTTCATTTGTTCGCTTTACAAATCGTATACATGTCTTCTTTTCCCATTCAGCAATGGCAGCGTTGATTGATGAAACTGCATCTTTCAGTTTCTCTAGAATATCAAATTGTGATACAGTGAATCGATGATTAAGTCGATAAGTTCAAATTGAAATGGACAATACAAGGTATACTATTAAGCATAACGTTTATAACCATATTGATAGTGAGGCTGGAAATGTAAGCATGATGCCAAGCAAACCTTTAGGACCATTTCTTGATAATTTTAAGCATAATTGATGCTAAACCAAAAGACACGATGCTTATTAGAAAGAGTATGCTACTCACCTTTAATGTCAATAAGTACAACATGCAGTATGATGATGGCAACACTTAATCAAAAAGAACAAACTTGTACGAAAATTCGTTATTTAGAACGTCTCTGTGACCTTCAGTCAATATTATTCCTTTCTAGTATGGTTATGAAACAAAATGTGAATAATCAAGAAAATTCCTTACTTCACAATTGCGTTATAACAATCAACAATCGGGAACAGCATGGCCTACTCAAGTAACATGGCCTTACTTGCCGCCTTGTTAGTTGAGTAAGCCATTGGTACATCTTTGACATTTCGCAAGATGAAATTTTTGAGGTCATAACGTTTTTGTAGCTGAATATTTCACGGTTTTTGCACATAAATGCGAAATCCGTGAAATTTTTTGGACGTGGAAATTCTTACTGATTTCCAAAATCATCACTGGAACGACTCAAAATTTCAATTTTTTTATTAAAAAGTAAGTGTACCTAAAGAACAATCTATTTCGTAAGGAATAATGGCATCTGTCCATCGAAGTTCGGTATCAGGGGTCGCAGCCTGCGGGGGTCCGTACAACCATTGTGCTTTCCTTGACGAGATGATACTATCCCCCATATGCAACTCTCCAATATCTGCCCCATTCGAAGCTGCTCTGATTTCAGAAAATCTCTGATCTAAACTTTGCTGTGGGCTGTCGGTATCATCTAAACCAAGAAAAAGGAATAGACTAATATAACAAAACGATGCACTTTGATATCTTCAAAAATCAGAAATTATGATTTAAAATAATTTTTTTATGTCATTGAAATATCAAATTACATAACATATATGAAATTCAATAAAATTAAACATCAGGAAGTTTAAGAAAAGAAGCTTCTGTGAGTTTACTAATAATTGTATAACTCACGATTGCATACATCTTAACAAAAACTTGGAAAATATCTTGAATTGTGTTGATAATACTTCATACGTTTTTTCACTCGGTACATTTAGTGTTTTTTAGGGGGGAGTCAAATTACCCCTCCCCCCATTCACGTCGACCATGGAAAATATAGGATTCCTCACCGCAGGTTGAGACGTGATGAACTAAATATTCCTAAAACATTCTTAAAATCTCTTATATACTAATGCAACTTAAATTGTACTACGCTCAAATATTGAAAGAATGAATTTCTTAATTTCTGCAAATGTTTAATTCTAACAATAATATTTTGAGTGAACTCTCAATCGGTCCATACCTGGTTTTTCCAACGGAGTTGGTTCCCGTGGCAAGAGAACAGCCGATCCAATTAATGGTACGAGGAAGACCTAAAAATGAAAAATAATAAAAATGATATTAAGAGTGGAAATGATGTTGGAAGAATGATATGGTCAGGTTAGGTTTTTGTATGGTGATATTTTGACGATTAACTTTGATGACATGTCATTGCTATCACAGCTTAATCTGCTAAATCGGTCATTTTGAATTGCATGTTCGAAATTGTACGCTTTTTGAAAACCCCAGACACAGAGATTATATGCAGGTACCACTGGCTGTCTATGAGTTCACAAAACCGGATCCTTGAGTGCTATTAAAGCTGCTGCGTGTCAAAATAAGTCGATTAATTTCTTATGATATGATTCCCAAATGTTCTATCTCTTTCCCGTTTGGTACCAATGCCCTTTCCCCTTATGTGACATGATTCAGTGAGCTGGGCAGTGGGAGGTTGGCATTAGGGGAATTTTATAGAATGATGTTCGATTTTTACCTTTATTTTTCGTGCTTGAAAGGCTTTTTGTTTCGCAGTGGTCACTTAAAACCACCACCCCCCACAGTCTACACATGGTTAAAAGGTCACCTGTAAATACTTATGATTTAACTGGTTTAGCTGTTCAAAATATGAGTTCTACATTTCAAAACCAACTGTAAAATATTTGAGGCGTTCCTCGCTTCTTTTTTGTTAATCAAACTTGTAAATTTGAGGTATTTTTGCGAAAATTACGTCCGCAAAACTACTGAAAGCAGACATTTGCAAAAATCAATTGTAGCGATTTTTCTCGCCTGTTTTTTAGATTTATTTTCTAATCATTTGACATCTATTTAATATCTATTGCTCCATTATACTTTTTTCGGTAAGCACCTTTTTGATAGCTACATTGATGTTATACCAAGAATACCAAATGAATCACCTCTGAATCACCTTCAAATCAACTCATTCATAACTGTAATTGAATAACCAAAAAATATACTTGATAGCTGTTTTTCTGAGAAAAGATGCATCGTTCATAACACATTCTTTTTCATTTAGACTATTTAGCCTAAATTGCAAGATCTTCACTTAACGATAGAGGATGGATAGATAAGGTAAGGTAAGGTAAGGTATGCACTTATGATGGAACAGTCATGCGTAGCCGTAGGTTAGTCCGTGGACTATAGCTCCATCTAGTGTTTCGTCAGGTACCAACTGACTACCCAATTTCCCTCACATGGAATGAGTTGACCCGACGGACTAATGATTGTAGTATCCCACTTCAGTTGATGTTAACTAGCCTTCATTACTTCAAAGTAGTATTGATTTTTTGTTGTCGCACGGTATCTAGTAATGATAGGTGTGACACTTAACCGCTCGGCCATTCATCCGATAGATGAATACGGAGTAATGGACGCCGATGAGGTAGATATGATTTTTTTATTTTTTGTATTAGTAGGTCATTGTGAGGTTTGTCATTGATACGAGAAATATTGAGCTGGCAAACGAATCTAACAGTGGCGTTAATGGTATTACTAATTCTAAATCGACTTCAAGCTGTAATTGAAGAACTGGTGAAAACCATAAACTGTATTCAAGTTACACAATTATTGTATCTTTTTTCTTATTATGATAGTTGTGCATGCAAGTTGGTTGAGTTGAAACTATTTTCATCATACATGTAGCATGATTCAAGAAGTTTTGCATGCGAATCCAGGCCAAAAATAGTAAGCAAAAACTGCAATAATCAATCGGCCAAAATAGATTAATTTAGCCTTATACGTTCTTATTTTTCGCGCATTTAAAATGTTTAGTAATTTTATGAAATGTGCACGAAAATGAAACACTATAAAATTAAAGGGTTATTAAATGTGTTTAAGATACAAAAAACATCAAATTTTATTTCAGGGTTGGTTCCGAAAGATCTTAAACACCAGCCAGTCAATCAAAATTTATTCATCATTTTCTTATTCGACTAAACCTTAATAAATAACCCTTAATCAAAGAAAACTTACAATAGTTGACAGCATTTTCTTCGTACGTTACTTCTTTTACAACGTTAACTATATTCAATAATAAGATAAACTGGTACCAAATATCTTATTTTATATAAACTGCCTCAGAAACCTGATGACGAATAAATGCATCAAATATCACTCAGAAGAAACAACATCCTAGTTGAGTGTGGTTTGTTTATGAATCGTGACGTCATAAAACGCGTAATAAATGTGACGTAGGTTGGAAGTGAAACGAAGCTGAGAGGTTCGTTTATCAAAGGGTTTTAGGAGGAATATATCATCAGCAAATATGTTAAAAATTCATTCATTCTGACGTTACCTCTTTTTCCAAGTTTACTAAAACCTTTGCTCTCTCAAGATTTGACATATTTGATCGTTTAGATATTTTAGAACATATTCAAGCAAATTTTAAAATTTAAGGAATAATTCTAGAATATGATATAGGATTTATGCTTATTTAGAACGTTTTAGAAGTTTTCAAGAACCCGGTGATGATTTATGATGTTTTTCTTCTAGAGCATTCAGTTTAATTTCTAGAGGCGTCAAAAAAGAGTAATTAAACGAGTTTAAGGCCCCAAAAACAAATCATATTTTTAAGTAATCTGGTTAAAAAGACCAATACTTTTTTCCTTGATACGATTTACTTTGTAAAATTTATACCGTGACAATTTAAAAAAAAACACCACGTTTTTGATGATGTCACTTTTAACCAATTAAATGGTCAAATTTCTCAGAAATGAGTTTAATCATTTGTTTTTCAGGAAGTTATTTCTCCTTTTCTCGATTTCAAAGGCTGCTCTAGAACACTAAATATAGGATTGCAATAAACACTATGAAAAACAAGAGTAATGTCATCAAAACACCTAAGGAGTATTTTGATAGTTCATAATCTGTTGATAAACCAAAAGGAATGAATGACTGATGGTCTAGTGTCACACCAAACACTAGAATTTATGCGCTCTGAGTCTGGTACCCGGTCGAACTAATGATTTTAATATTTAGCGGTAGTTTAGAATATAAAAGGCTAGATAGCAATAACTGAAGTCTGGTACTGAAATCGTTAGACTGTGAGTCTGCCAGGTTACCCCATGCCATATGAGAGAAATTGTGTTGTCAGTATAAACGATTTTTTTATCTGATTTTTTTTTTTGGGGGGGGGGCTGCAGTTGGTATCTGACAGAAAAAAATTTATTTTGACTTGATCTTCCTTCTGATTGGATTAGAATTACATCATCAAGAATATGATTAGTTCACTAAGCAATGACACCATCATCTTCATCTTTGTCAATTTTGCGAAATAGCTATTTTGTACCGGTCGAATAAGCCATGATTTTATAAAACCCTTTTTTTTAGTTATAGTTATTATTTGACTTTACTAATAAATCATCTTGTTTAATATTTTAGGCCGGTTATCTGCAAAATTGAAAATTTTCTCTCAAATATATGATGAGGGGTAGATATTTAACGTCGATTGACGTGAAAGTTTTATATAATCTGTAGCCAACCAATTCTTCAAAGAAGTAGATCGAAAAGAAATCTTAAGGAAGATATCAAAATTGAACGCGCATGGTCATCCAGTCTGTGTCGTCACACCTGCCATATACCGTTGATACGGATGACAACAATTATGTTTTCCTTGGCTTATGGTTTATGGTGTTTTAACACCATAGGAAATTGAGTATCGCTTGAGCACTAAAGCGCTTTAGACTTAAAGGAGAGTTTGTCTGAATCTCTGTCTATTTAAACAAGATAAAAAAGATTAAGAGCATATTGGGAATGGCAACGGCAATAACAATCTTGAGGTTTCTCGTGGTTTTCGAATGCCAGTTTTAATATATCATTCAATGTAATATCATGATATTAATGAAGAATGAAAAACTGGTTACAGGGTAAAAGACCCTAATTTTTGGGCATTATAATAGATTGCTATTAAAAACCTTTATTTTATATCTTTCATACGAATATGTATATAATCATAATAATATGATTCTGGCTTTTGAACATTTGCCTTGCGTAAGCATGAAACTGACAGTCAAGCCATAATGAATATTTTGTAATTACATGCATCGAGCATAGTAACTTGTTATGAAAAACGCTTAAAGAAGTAATATGTAACCAAGTTTCATGGCCTACCTTACGAAGGTCATTTAATTGTTTGAATTGTCTATATTGATTTTTTGTTAAATTTTTTTCGAGTATATAGTTACTGCAGTTACTTCTGACACGGATGAGAAACCCCTGATGAGTAACACGACTTGGATAAACAATTAAAACACATGATAATCCGTGTTTGGATTTATTCTATGACTTATCATGAGTCTATCATTAAAACCTTCCTACTTATAGGTGTATTTTTATTGAAACAAAAGTCTCATCTATGATGAATGTTTCATCTCAAATATCTTTCCGATAGTGTAAATAAGGAAGAAGGACGTTTAGACGTCAGTTATTAAAATTTCTCTCGTCTTGTATAAATGAAGGGATGGACGAAATCTATGTCATATGTCTTGCAGAAAGCAGATCAACACAACCAAGGCTTTATCAAGTACTACAAAGAGCTGAAACAGAAGGACAAAACATCAAAAGACTGCGAGAGGATGTTGTATGCGAAATACGAAGAACGTTGGCGGACGAAGCTAGCAGAAAATGCTGGAGAAGACAGTGACCCCAAACTCGGTACTTACTTCAACGTCAACCCTAGTTGTCATGGTGACCATTAGCAGACCTATATAGATATTTTGGAGTTGGATCGCATCATTCTGGCAAGATTCCGAACCGGTTCGCACAACCTGAGAATTGAAAGTGGTCAACACCAGAATTTAGAACAAGCACAACGAATCTGCAAATGTAATATTTGATATTTGATATTTAATCTAGATTCTATTTAATGCAGGACAGTGCCCATATTTTTTCACGGTTATATACTAAAAAGATGTTAATCTTCTTGTATTTCTGGGAATGTCAATAAATAAAAATAATAATAATATGAAAAGCACCTCGGGCGCCTTACAACTAACAAGATTTGGTATTTTTGTTATAAAAAACTGTCTCGAGTATCTTAAATCATGTTTAGAAAGGGTAGAACCCTTTCTAAGGGTGAATTGCCGATCATTTTTGCGAAAATAAGTACAGAAAAAGCTTTTGTAGACATTTGAAAAGTTTCCCAACAAGTCTGTGACACCTTAGATATCTTTTTTTTCCTTTGACCCCTTTTCTTTGGGATTTTTCTCCAGCAATAGGGAGGGGGTTGCAACCTTTCCATCGTGCTGTCGCTAATGACGTGATTCAATGTTTGGCACTGCCAAATTGGTAGTTATACAATGTGTGCATCGGAAAATTGAAAACAAAAGCTTTAACTGGATACAACACAGAAAGTAGTTATCGGAGGAAGATGATTTTTATATCACAAGAAGCGCCTTTTTCCAATAATGTCAAATTTATCAAAAATGAAGAAATAGAAGAAGAAAAAATCGAAAATGACTTTGAAAAACTCAGAACATTATAAGAGAAATCTTTTGTAAAATAAACATGATTATACGTGATTTCACGTGATTTCACGTGATTATGCGCTCTCAAGGGTTATTAATTGTCCATTAATACTTAAGCTATCATAGCTACCACAGCTACCATTTTGGCGGTGCCAAACATAGAGATGAGTGACGTAACTCGGAAAGGTAAATATATGATATATGATGATATAAAAAACAAATTTTTCATTTTTGTTGTTTAGAAAAGGATATACAGTAGTGTAAAAGGTTGATAGAAAGGCATTTGATATCAAAAACCTTTTAAGTGCCGTTTTTAACTCGCTAATTTAACTAAAGCTCATTGGCTCCTACATGAGGCTTTTACTGCAAAATTGAAATGCAACGATTGATGATTGAAGTGGACCTCCGATCCCCTTCAGAATATTATAGCTACAATATATTAGATGCTAATACCGAATAGATTACTATTCCCCGTTCATCAGGTATCATTCTTCAAAGATCTTTAAAATGCACTTTAATTTCATTTTATAAGACCCTCGTCAACCTGGGAGAAGAGATTTGCTAAATATACGAACTGTCGTCACATTTAATTATCTTATTTAAATAGACAATTCTGCGTGCTATGGTCTGATTCTATAGTTAACTATTATTGTCCATTTTATATCATCATAATACCAAACTACAGGGTGTTTAAAAAAAAGTGTACCCGCTAGTAAAATGTCTCAAAATGGCCTTTACATTTATTTCTAGA
>JAUKPT010002273.1:0-13512 GCA_032273505.1 Nanomia bijuga | reverse complement strand
GTCGATTGTCTTTCGGTTCGGTGATGACGTCATTGTTATAAATGAACTCGCTAAGGTTCACGATTTATTATGAATATAGTCACGAATATTTTCGGCTTTCATATGACCTCGGTAAGGTTGACGAGTTTAGATCCACAAAAAAGTGAAGCAGATGCGCTCTTTCCATACTACTTGTATTAACTTTTTTCTTTCATTTAAATATTCACATGTTGTTATATTTCAATCAAACAGCAATTTTACCCATTTACAGACAGATAGGTAAAAAGGTATCTGTAGTGAGAATTCCATAGCTTTGTTTGCTTAGGGCGCGGAAACTTAATCTTTAAAATATTCAAGAGAGCCCCATCAGGGCTCTATATTTAAAATTCTGAAGTCAGATATGTCTAGCTTCTAAATCAATAACATTATTGATTTAGAAGCTAGACATATCAGATGTCAGACCACAAAAGGGTGCAGCAAATATATTGTCGTAGCTCACCCAAATTTAATTTGACGCATGAAATTCACAAAAACTGAATTACGTTTGAAAATGAATCAATTTATTTTTCTATTCAAACAATCTTTTCATTTTTTTTATCTACTAAACTATTAATTTTTTGTAGTGTGTAACATTTTCTTTGTTGTGTGTAACTTTGTCGGAGTTTTTTGAATGTTGCATAGTAAACTATAAAATCAATAATGCCACTCCCTAATCAACCAGTCAAATTGCAGTCTACTGTAACAAGGAAAAGGAGATTTGAGTAGTAGAAGCCAGATTATCAAAACAATTATTTTAGATTTTAGCGCGTATCAATAGAATCAGACTATTCTAGTTTATTGTCAGAATTAGGTATCAAAGCGGGAAACGAGTAAAAAAACTGCTTCCCGCATTTTTAGTACACTCGCTATTCTAAAGATTAACTTTTCGTGGCCTTATCTTTGTAGCTAAAACAGTCATAAATAATAAAAACACTAAAAAGGCTTGTTTTCTAAGAAAGACAACTTTTAATGAAAATAAGTATTATCAGTGCTAATAAAAAGAATCATTTCTATAGAGGAAAGTTCCTAAGATTAAGTATATTGTAGTTTTCCTTTCACGAGACCATTAATTTATTCAAGGGATCTCCTTATATTTACAAAACTTTTTGGAAATCACATTCATAACATTTTATACAGTTGTCAAAAAAAATCATATACAAGGACTAACATAGGGATGACTTTTTGCATTTGACACACTTCTGGAACCGGTTTTGTTGTATAATTCAGATTTTAGGGCATGCCTAGAACCTCCTAGACGATTGCAATAGGGAAGGTTACTGCTAGAAGTCCAGAAACAAACAACAGTCGATCTATGTTGGATATAGTGCAATCCATCCTTCAACTGACCGATGAAATTATGTATCTAAAATATCTATAAATAAATCTAAAAAAACATTCATGGAAAAGAATTAGAGTTTAGCTTGTTATTCCCCTTAAAAATGCAACACAATTCCTGCCTGAAAGTTGCTTTAGCCGTTGACTAGCAAAAAACGCAGCAAAAAGCTGATTATTTTCAATACAACTTCAGATGCATTGTGCATTTTCTATTTTACCAACAATCCCATACACAATTCATTACGGTTTTTTGTTAAAAATAATTAATTTTAGCCTCATTTCAGAATTTCTAAAATTAAGTAGTTACTTTGTAGCATGACCAGCTTAAGCTGGCCATGTTTGTAGTCATTAAAATGTTAGATCTTTGCTCGCATCACTGGTCTAAATCAAACTTTTCATCCCCTTCATCCTGCAGGAGACAAATACAGATGAACAACTACAAATCTTTAAAGTAAAAAAATGCACTGTGTTCTTGTGACATTTTTGTTAGAAGTGCGCCACTAGGAAACTGCTAATTTTTCTTTTTCTTTTTCTTTTTCTTTTTCTTTCTCTTTTGGATATGGTGTATTTAATTTGAGTAACTTCTTTTCTATCCCAAGAGCTTGATTCTTATCATAGAGTTGATTCAAAACCAGACGTTTTAGTAAGGTTTTCTCTGAAGAGAAAAACCTTTGCGCCTCGTCGTCTATCTATGCATGAACCAATACGTGTATGGACAGTTCTTTATGCATTAAATACCGACGTTTATATATAAGCGTATTAACTCTATGAACAAGATCGTTGTTGGGGGGACAGAAACCTTGAAATTGAAATGGTGACTAGAACGGCAAGACTAGAAAAAAAATAGCTACGAATAATGAAAAGAAAAACAAAAAGGGTTTTCTTTGATCTTCTCTAAAGACAGTACGTTTCGAGTTGAGTTGACTAGAACGTTGACTAGAACCTTTTGTTAAGTAACAACATGCATGCAAACTGCAGGTTGTGTGATGCAAAATCTCATCAGTCAAACTCATGGTACTCAAATATTCAGGGGGTCTACTATAATTCTTGAATTGTATGTTTCTTCGATGTATAGAGTTCTCTGATAGAAATTTATTAGAAGAGAGTCAAAAGAAACTATTCGATTTTACCTGATATTTGAAAATAAAGCCGCTAAAATTTATAAGAGTTAAATATGAAGAAAAATTTGTCATTGATTGCAATAAGGTTTATCATTAGCACGGACTACTAGAATCACTTACGGGAAACTTCAATATCACGGTAAAAAAAGTGAAGACCGATGCTCTCATTTTCGAACTAATTGATGAAATCACATCATTTCTTCACTAAAGTGAAGTTTGGTATGTCCTTAATCTGACCCAAAAGTAAAAAAATCTAAAACTGAAAATTAGATTCTTTGGGAGGCATGCCGGTCAGCATGCCCGAAGTTTTAAAACCTTTAATCTATTACATTTATGTGAGGAAAACTACCAATAGAAATTGTTGGGAGGTGTTCAAAAGTAAATATTGAGCCATTAGCAATGTTTTATGTCAAAGTTATATAACATTTTGTTTCCAAAAGT
This sequence comes from Nanomia bijuga, assembly GCA_032273505.1. Taxonomy (NCBI): domain Eukaryota; kingdom Metazoa; phylum Cnidaria; class Hydrozoa; order Siphonophorae; family Agalmatidae; genus Nanomia; species Nanomia bijuga. The sequence goes on along the minus strand of JAUKPT010002273.1, from coordinate 10,597 downwards.
GATTTTATGTATAATTGCAAATGTCCAGCTCATAATATTCGTTTTACTAGAAATGGGCGCATTTAGACCCTTTTAAACCCCGTTTTTACCCCTAATGACCCCTAAATAAGGCCATTAACAATTGTTTTTGGTCAAATTTGTGTAATAATCCGTTTCGAAAGGTGATATCATGCATAATTGCAAATTTATAGCTCATAATATTCATTTTTCTAGAAATAGGCACATTTTGACCCAGTAACATTCAGTTTTCAAATGTGATTTAATATATAAATTTAATTCTTTGGATTTTTTTTTTAGCCAAGTTTGTCTCCTTTTTCTTGATACATTGTGCAAAACAGTCGTTTCCCCTCTAATTAAGGTGATTTTTGGACAAAGCCTCTCTGGGACCCTAAATTAGTTTTAAGTTTATTCAAATGCTTGATATTACACATTATGGCAGTCTGAAATGTATTTCTGCAATTTTGAAAACCTCCCAACCGTTTCTATTGGTAGTTTTCCTCACATAAATGTAATGGATTAAAGGTTTTAAAACTTCGGGTATGCATCCCAGGGGATCTTATTTTCAGTTTTTGATTTTTTTACTTTTGGGCCAGATAAAGGACATATTTAATTTCACTTTAGTAAAGAAATAAAGTGATTTCATCAATTCGTTTGTAAAGAGCATCGGTCTTCACTTTTTTTACTGTGATATTGAAGTTTCCCGTCCGTGATTCTACAACAAACGCCATAATATTTGAGATTTTCGTAAAGATTGACTACGTTAGGCTTAAATCAATGTTGTTAAAGGTTAAAGCTATGTAGGTGTCCATTGGTTTATCACCAAACATGCCATTGTGCAGACTCGACGATGCACCCAAAACACCACAAACAACATTGATTTAAGGGTGAAGGCGAAAATTTGCCGTTTTTCACAAAATTCCAATATATTATGGCGTTTGTTGCTGTAGTCCGTGTCACAATTTAGGTTTTCTTTGATTCAGTGATGTTTTACAGGCTATGATTAGCGTTACAATTATATTTTTGGCCTCAATATGCTTATAAACCTTAAAAAGAAAGATTGTGCCAAAGTGTGGAGGTCCTTCCTTAATCAGTTACTGCATGCTCCTGATTTTCCACAGCATTTCATCTTTTTATGAAAATTCATTCTTTTTATGAAAGCGCAGACATATATTGTAGAGTTACATATATTGTTCATCAACTGTATTCATACTAAGCTCAACAACTCGCATTCATGTTTCAGATGTATTTTTGATTTCGACTAAAATAGAAATTGACATTCATGTTGTCCATTGTGAACCTTCTTTTGTGAGAATATTTCACGAGAAGTAGAGGGAGAAGAAGGTGAAGTTTTAGTTTACAAGAACCATCATGAAAAGAGAAGAAAAGAAATCAGGTTCATTCTAAAAGAGGCATCTATACATTTCCAATTCTGATGCCCCATATTTTGTTCTGGTTCATTTCCAAAGAAAATAGCGGTGCCTGCTGCTCACAATAGAGCTGTCCAGACCATGTTAACTGAGTTCCCACACTTCAGGTATTGACTTATGACTTATGATGGAACAGTCATGCAAAGCTCTTTACGTGCTTATCGAGGCGATGGCTTAAATCCCACCAAAGGTTTCGTCAGCTACCTATTGATTACCAATTCCCCTCAAATGACATGGGTCGACCCGTCGGCATTGCCTAACGATAGTTAATGTGCCCTCGCTAATTGCCCGAGTCGGGTGCATTTTATTGTATCATTTTTACTGACTCTCGCCTCTACCATTTTTGTCCCCCATCCAGTAAGGACGATGCTTAACTAGCATGAGTGGAAGTGTGCGTGCTTACAAATGAAATACCACTACGCGTTGACTAAATATTTGCTGCTAAACCCTCGTTATATATCCAGTAAACAAGTTAAATCCAGATCAATTTTAAGTTACATCGTAACATTGTAACTTTGTAATAAGAGTGCTAGATATAGCTTGAATATCTATTCTCCCCTTTCTATTCTTTTAAAAGTTTGTGATGTGTCATTTTAACTGAATTTGAGACACTATATGGTATGGGAAGAACTCGTTTAGCTACATTGAAAAACTCATTTAGCTGCATTGAAAAGTTATATCAGTTTTCTTTGCCTGAAATAGATGATGATAATTGTGTGCTCATCTTTGTATGTTTGTATACACATATAATACAAAACTACATGTTGGCAATTGCGCATTTAGAAACCACGTAAATGCAACGTGCCCTGTCACATGGGATAACCTTGAATCTTAAATGTTTCCTCAAAACATTATTTTTTATGACTTTTTCCTGTAGCTCGAAATCGAAAGATGCTTCAATGAATTCTTTTTTTCTTTTTGCTATCAAACAAATTTAAAATTTCGTTACATTTTGGTTAAGTAGATAAATAAGAATTGTAGTTAATCTTATCTCATTTCATGATTAACCTTATTACAAGAAGTACGAAGAATCTATATGCGAATGAAGTAATGTTTAGCAGAAATAAGTTTTACAAAAAATACAAGAATTTTTACAGGGTTTCAACAATTTTTATGCTTGGCAGGCGAAAGCTTAATTTCAATTGGTGAATGCTAGAAATTTTAAAGTGATCCCTCGCGAAAATAGAAGAAAAGAAACATGTCAATAATTTTAGGCCGGCGAAGAAAATTTGTGGGTCGGCAAATGACTAGAATTATTGCTTTTGCTATTTGTTGCTCTGTCAAAATTCAATAAAAAAATTCCATCTTCCAAACTCAATAATAATATAATATGCTTTTTACACATTCGTGGGCTACTGATTTAACAGTTAATAGACCCTTTACAAGGTGTTACAAAAGTTCATCCTATAAGCAACTTTTATCATTTCCCGTATATTTTCGTACCTATCTTTTAAGTTTTGATATGATCTGGTTAATTAAATAAATCATATGAAGCATGCATGATCAATATTAATTAGTTTGTAATAATGATTATTCAAACAATGAGTAAAAAATTCAGGTTGCTGTTACAAATAAAAGAATTACAGAACCTAATAACTTTGATGGATTAAAATCATGTTTTTACAGAATATACTTCAAACTCGAGTATAAACCTACAAAAACTCTGACTTATTGACCTTTGTACAATATGCGCACACAAAGTGATTCTCGAATAGTGTGTAGGTGTATCAAGGACGGTTTTGGTTAGCAAATCAACTTGTTGGCTCGATTTCCAATCGTAGATTCTCATTCCAAGGAAATTCTCCTCTGTTGCAGTGCCAAACTAGTCTTTTAAACTTCGGTCGAAAGGGAATCTTATAGTTAATCTTGCTTAGGTGATCTTGAGTTGTGAGAAGGACGGACTTCACTATCTAAAACAAGATTTGACTTATTAGTTAGGATAAGATCAATGTACGATGATCGACTCTCCTCACGAAGAAAATACGTGGATTCTGACAAATAAGTGTTAAATATACAGTAATTTGGAAAATAATTCATCAAGAGCTGAGGTTTTGGAGTTTATTGGATTAAGACCGTGTAACGGCACCAATTTAGTGATTGTATAAATCCCCTGATTTTATAATCAAAACTGTTATTTCACCTCATTGAAAAACTATTTGAAAATCACTTCTTTTTGACCAAACCAAAACGAGCATAAAACTAATTGCATAAATTAAACAAACGAAAAAAATTGACTGCTTACGTCTTTAGTATCAACCGCTGGGAGATAAAAAATAATGTTTTGAGGAAACATTCTTGTTCAAAGACAAAATGATTTATGAGAAATGATGTTGATGAGAAAAATGAAAGAAAAGAAAATTCGACCTACTTGATAAGAAAATATTTTTTTATTGCTACCAATAACAATTCATTTAGAAACTTTATGTACCCATATTTCTTACATTACGCCATTTAACATTACGCGCATCCGATTGCTATCACATTGATATTGAAATGTACTAGGCCGTGCAAAAAAATCTTTAGTTTAGCGTTTTGCGTTTTGCGTCACCTCCCGCACTTATTTTTTTGGATAACCTGATGAAAATTTTTATTTCCCCTTTTTTTTTAAAAAAAAACTTTTTGCAACACCAGACACTCTGAATTAGTGCTTTGACTTCTCAAATCACTATCTATATATAATGGCCGTTTCTTTCTGAAATATTGCTACGTGGTTTCTTTTTTATTTAAGTATTCACTCACAGGTCTATTTTCTCCATCCATCTCCCCTTTATCATACAGCGCAGCTTAATGACCGTTAGAAATTCATTTCGGTACTAAGAATATTTTTGTATGGAAATGATACTTCGTTTCAATACCTTGCATTGAAGTGAATATTTACAATTGACCTAAATTTGGCCTTGACGGATGGGTACTCTTCTGCGTCAGTCATCCGATAACTCTTTAAAAAATCGGTGGATCGTGCATCGGGATCGATTTTAAAAGTATTTTGTCCTGGATCGCGTTTCCAGATCGATTGGAATATCGTTACATAGTAATCATATTACGAGGAGCAAAACTCATTCAAAAAGGTTATTTTTCATCGGATTCATTGACTACTTGCGGAATGACCATTTTTTCAGAATTTTATAGGATCGCAGTGGATCGCACCATATTTTGATCAGATCGCTACCAAAATCTTCCGTATTCGCGTCCGAATAGATTTTTTTGGATGACTGACACAGGGTGTATGGGTTTCATTGTTTTTCGGGTCAGGAAATCATCTGGATTTTGAATATTTTCACTAATTCATACCGTTAAGAATCAGAATCATCTAACAATAAGACGCAAAAGTACATATTCTGCATTTTAAGTGTATCAGTTCAAGGTGTTATGATGCTCGATGTAGGGAATCGCTGGATGTGACTTGAAGCACAGGACAGATGGAATACTTTCATCACAGCCGAATTTAGTCCAATATTTCCAAAAACCGGATTTTTGGAAAATAGAAAAAAAATCAGAATAAATGAAATCCACCCGCCCGCACCTACTTTTTCATAACTCAGGACGCAAAACTGAAGATCTTCATTAAAAGATTTCTTTTTTCATTTGATATAATTTTTACGACTATGATCCATGTTTTTTCGTAAATATGAACACTAAAAAATTAAAGATACAAGAGAGTTTACTAAAAGATTTCTTTTTTCATTTGATGTCATTTTTATAACTATGATCTATGTTTTTTCATAGATAGGAACACTAAAAAATAAAAAAATATATATTACAGAGTCTAACAGATTTGACGATTTCTCCCAATTTGATTAACTTCAACAAAATTTTTAAACAAGCAATCCGTCCGTTAACACTGTTAGTGATATTTTGCTTTTGTCTGTCTATTTATTGTTTCAAATTGATTACAGAAACAAAATGATAAGGGAATTGGCAATTATTGGAATATGAAATTTTGCACTTAACTGACTAAACCAATATTTTCTTGTAAAGGACGATGTATCAAGATAGAGTTTTTGATTTGGAGATAAGAAATATACGCACATATCACACCTCTCATGAACATTGGTTGACAATAAAAACATTATTTACTAATTTGAAGGGAGATATTGTTGACAGGTATATTGAGTTAAGCTTTTCCTTTGTGTGTTCCTTTCATCGAAGAGAAAATGAAGCTTTATTCGGGAAAGGGGGTAATGGCTAACGCCATTATTTTAAAAAGGCACTGTGTTCAAATCTAGTTAAATTTATCAACATCTACAATCTTCTCCGATAAAATTAAGTTGGTTTTACAAAAACGTAAATAGTCATAGATAATATTTTTAGATTAAGGAGCCACAAGAAAATATTTGCAAAAGCTTAAATAGTTTATTAAAAGACGAGGAACTGGTAACGCATATGGTACATAACAACCGAATACCAGATAGTCTAATGACAAGCGGAAGTTATCGCTCGCAAGAGTGGTTGATCATATAAATTTTGAACATGCTGTTAATAATTGGATATGATCTGACTGTACACACTAATAATGTATTAATCGACAAAAAAAATTCACAAATTTGAGACCAACTAATAATTACAATTTTTCACACTTTTAAACAAGAAAGAAACACAAACAATCATACTAATTCTAACCTACCATTCTAATAATTGTTTGTTATGATTTCTCGCCCGTTGTTATGATATTCGTATATTTTCTTTGATCACATGACCGGTCAGTAAAAAATTCATAACTCGAGGCATACGGAGTGTCCCAGCCATGTAATTTTGAAGCGGCTATGATAGCAGACAGAATATGTCCTTTCTTCAGTGATTTTCAGTGTAATTATGCGTAGTATTATCCAATCGGATAATTGATTTCATGTTATGAAACTACGTCATTTAATTATGCTACGATTAATCTAGTGTGGCGCCAAAGGCGAATGACGAATGGTGAAGACGTATCATTTCCTCAATTGTAAGTGTTTTTGGTTTAATTTATAATTGATGCACAACTAACCTAGTGTAAATGTGGTGATATCTAACAGTGAATTGTGGAATTGTATGAATACCTAAGTAAATGCAATCCAAAGACTAATTAATGGTCAGATATATCCAACGAGCCATAATAAGTACTGTACGAAATAAATAAACAAGCAACAACAGCCATTAGGGCCATCGACATACAGCTTTTAATTTGAGCAAGAACAACGTTTTTTAATCAAGAACTATGACAATGAGTTTGTCTGAGGTTTTAAACAATTGCGAGAAGTATCATCTAATTAAAATTGTAAGAAATGTTTAAGAAATGGTGGTTCTAAACAAATAATAGCCACAAAATAATAAGTAAGAACTAACAAAGAGTCTTATCTAAATTAGTAAAGAATATGGTGAGCAAATCAAGTGGAAGAAGAAATAGCTAAGAGAATCCAACGCTTGTAACAGTCTCACTACTAGTGCTTTTAACACTACATTTCAGAGAAAAACATGTTTTTATGTTTTTATGAACAAATAATATCAAGACTATATTGATCTTCGAAGAAATTTATACAGATATATTGCTGTTCCTGTTGTGCTTCTGTATGTGGTGATGTACATACACTTATATGCCGTACGCCTGTTTCATGGGTTACCTTTATCACTGTCGCTTATTGTTGTTGTTTGTCCTGTCCTGTCGTCAGTATGTGATGGACTTTAATGCATTGCTGCTGTATTTCTGGCCATTGCGCTGCTCTTGGTCAGTTTACTATTATCTATCCTGCGAGCTAGAAAAGCTTACATTGTCGTCACATTGTCGTCGATAAAATTGAAAACCCAGCATCGCGCCTGACTCATACATACATACATTTGGCTGTGATCGCGGACATCCACTGCTGTTTCTATCATCAGCTCAAGAGGTCTTACCTTGTGTACAATTTAATTGCCTGAAATTTGCAGGACGTACATTTCGCTGTTTATTTGGAACGTTAGACATTAATACACATTTTTATTTATATACCTTGCTTTATGTTTGATTGGGTTTTTTTTATGGCTTGTGTTTTTCTGTTTATTTTGTTGTCAGTGTGTTGTGTGTTGTGATGGCTATTTAGCCGAAACATGTAGGCAATAAAAATAGTTTATCAGCAAATCGATATTGTCTTCGTTTACTTATTAGCTACATTGCTAGGAGATTGCTACGCTTCTACTAATAACTTAGTTAGCACCATAGACGCATTTAGATAAGGACTTGAAACTCGCGATATACGGGAAACGAAGTGGAGCGCCAAGGATGATCGTAGGTTAATTCGTTAAGCAAAAACGCGGATGAAATAAAATAAGAATTGAATTTTATTAACATTGCATCAAATCAATAAAAACTTTATCAAAATAGTTGATCAATTAATTAAAAGCATTAATTTTTCATGATATTAAGTCACACATTAAATATATAAAGGATTGAAAAACGTAACGTGTGTTGTTTGTTCTTTTAAATTTAAGGCAGGTTTGTTGTTATTTTTTTCGCGTGATTCAATTTATTTGTTAATACAACGATAGTTAATTGATTAATCTAATAATTGCTTAATTACGAGCAAGAACATAAAGTGTCACTATTTTCGCTTTAAAAAACCTTTTTTTATGCAGTCTTGCTGGAAAAAATAATATATTTTTGCCATCGTGACGTAATTGTTTGTGATTACGACCGAGAGAGTCATCGATTAATCGATTAATTAGAAGCAGTGAAGGTGCATAGATGGTACACATAATACGTTCCCATTTTGTCATTTAAAACGCTGTTATGATTGCACACATCTATCTGTAATAAAAGTAAAATGAAAATTGTACCCTATATTGACATAATTTGTCGCGTTTTGTGTTCCTTTCGGTGTTTTTTCCCTTGCTTGGATTTAATTTGAGTAGCAAATAATGGAGTTTATAGAAGGGAACTAAAATATCTAAGTTGTTTAAAAATTTCAGTTCCAATTTCAATTTCTTTATCGCTATTTTCTTAACTTGATACTTTTTAAACATTGAAAATATAAAGGAAAAAGTAAATAATTTGAAAAAAAGTCACAATGGGAAGAATGTGTTGTGTGTATGGATGTCGTGGCAATTACAGAGGAGAGCCATATTCCCAAGTCGTCTCTTTTCCAAAGGACGAGAAATCTAGGGGAGAATGGTTTGCGGCATTACCTAATGACAGAAGACAACTTGAGGGTAAAAAACAACTTTGGGTTTGCCGTAAACATTTCGACAAATCTCAGGGAGGGGAAAGGCCAACTGGCCCACCGTCAATTTTTGAAGGGTGCCCAAAATCTTGTTTAAAACAGGTCACTGTGAAACCACGAAAAACAACATGTACATCGGCCGAAAAACGAAACGAACTTGATGATGATAGAAAAAAAGAGAAGACAAAATCTTATCTTTTGAAGTCTTTAGAAAAGAGCTTCCAAAAAAGGTCGATAATGACTTCGTTTTTAGAATTAGTAATGAATCTGAAGTAACTATTTATAAAACAGACGATTTAGGGAAAACAATCATGTTCTTTTTTCATTTCAAGAAAGTAGATTCCCCAATTGGTTTTTTAAAGGTTGTTCTGTTGAAAAAGAAGGAATAGAAATCCAAAAGAAAATATTGGGCATACCAAAAAATAATTTAATTCATCGTTGGTCTCAATTAATTGAACCTTCTAATAAAGACGTTTGGAAAAAAACTTTAACGTCATTAAATTGTTTACATATTTCAAATGAAGAGTCAAGAGTAATGAGTTTTCTTCTTGATCAGTTCAATTTGCTTGTTAGAAAAAAGAAGGGTAGGAGATACATTAAACATGTATTGATTTTAGCTGCAGAAATATTAAACATTTCTCCTTTTGCATATAGAATGGTTCGACGTTCAAATGCAATAATCCTCCCCAGTGAGAGACTCATAAGAGACTCATAATGAGATTCTTAAGTGGGCATGTTGTGGGACACGCTGATAACAAGGATGCACTTGCGACCTCTGCTTTAGTTTTTGAAATGATAGCGCACCATGGCGGCCCTAGATATATCCTACGTGTTTATCCAGTTGCAGGTCTAAAAAGCAAGCAACTTAAAGAATACATTGAAGAGACAATCAGTAATGTAAAAAAACAAGGTCGAATGCCAATTTATTTGTGACAATTTTCCTTTAAATCAAGGAACGTATTATTTGTTTGGCGTGGCTGGTGAAACTAGTATTGATGGTAATAAGATGTATTTAACATACGATTATGATCATATATATAAAAATATCAGAAACAAATGGATAACTGAGCCATCTAAGGAACTTGCTTTTTCTTACAATGGAAACGAATACATAGCCTGTTAAAGCGATATCGAAAATCTTTACAAACAAGACCATGAAACTCCCATTAGACTTACCATTCTAAACTATACTAAAGAGGCAAAATATTGAATAGAGTTTTTCATGATGAAACCATCGCAGCATTAAAACTGGAAGTTTTAAGAAAAAAATTAATTTCAGTGAAGGTCTGGTATCTTTATATCGCTCATATCAATTTGGTACAAAATAATGAATGTAAAATCAAAATATTATCATGTAAAGCAAAGAGATGATGCGAGGAAACCATTGAGTAAGGATTGTGATATCTTCCCAAAACTTATTGATTATTGTAATGTTATTGAATCGTACAAATGGGAAAAGCATCGTGGTCGTACAAAAAAACTTTCTCGTCATACTGCTAATGCATTTATTGTAACAAATCAGAGTAACATATCTGCAGCAAAGTATCTTCTTGATTTTTATGATTTTCAGTTTGTTTTTCCAGGTTGTGTAAACTCGCAAAGTCCTCTTGAGAAGGGTTTTGGACAGGCAAGACAGAGAAAGGGAGGGAATTTTTATATCGATTACACTGATGTCTTTTCTGCTGCTGAAGTGCAAACACTTCACCAACTCTTAAAGTTTGATATCGTTCCTAAAGAAGATGGTTCAGCACCATGTCAACTTTGTTCTTTTGAACCGCATTCAGAAGATCTTGAAATTTTATCAGATACATCAATTTATCACACTCAAACGTTGCTCGACACAAAAAATATATTCACAGAAAGAAAATTTATATTGCAGGTTTTTTATCTCATAAACATTTTAAAGAGGATACCGATTTTGATGACTTAGATAATGAAGTTCCTTCTGATTTTATAGAAAAACTTTGTAGGGGAGGAATTAGGGCTCCAACATTTAACCTG
>JAUKPT010002272.1:0-13513 GCA_032273505.1 Nanomia bijuga | reverse complement strand
TTATAACTCAATTGCTTAATTTTTAAGGATTTTAGAGAGGGGGCGGAATCCCCCCCCCCCAGTAATAAAGCACTCAAAATAGCCCAGTACGTTTAGGGTTAAGATCAATTTTGGCGCAAAGTAGATATTTGTTCAAGTAGATAAGTAAAATAAAATAAAAGTTCCGCGGGCTATTTTTAAATTTCAAATGTCGAAAAGTACAACAACATAAAAGATATATTTTTTGAACTCATTTAAAAGCGTACATGTTTTTTTTTCTGTCAATGTTTTTAATATAACTTTTCTTTTCTTATTTTTATTCAAATCTATAACATAAGGAAATAATCAAATAAACAGAAGATGGTTGGTAACTTGCAATCAAGCTTCGCGACCCTTTTTTTAAAACACTTTATACGCGAGGAAACGATTTGAATATTATTACTTTATCGTATTTTTCTCTCTCTCTTTTAAATTGCATAAATGTAACTGTACTTTCAACTTATAATACTGTAATCTCTTCCTTTCAACTAACTCAAGCCATATCACGAGTGACACGCGCACGCCAGTAGGCACGTATATCGTCTCAGGCGATTTATTCTCAAACGTATTTCTGTAGGTTATAAACTTTAAGAGTTCATTCATATACTACGCAACGCTTTTAGCTCAATGCCTCGATGTCCCAGCGCCTTTTTCGTCTCATGGCAATATCGATCGCGCGCTTCTTAAAATATTCCTGGCATGGCCTGTAAATATATATTCTTCTTTATCTTATTCTTAGGTCGCCTCACATTGAAGTTGCTGGCGAAGAAGAAGAAGGAGAGATCAGCCAGTGTTGAGGAACAGTACCCGTTTGTGAAGACCTTCCTCGTGGATGTTGTGAAGAAGGAAGATGTCTTTCAAATGACGAGTTCGAGTTGGACGCTCGCTCAAATGAAAACAAAAAAAGCGGATGTCGAAAAGTAAGTACTGGCTGGGTGTCTGCAGGGATGCAAGTTGTCATGGTAAACCACAAAATTCCTGGATATTGGAAAGTTGTATCAGTTTTTAAGAATTTTCCTGGGTTTTTTGAAAGTTATCAATTACTTTATTCATTGACATAAATTGATTTCAATGAAACTATTAAGAAAAGCCCAAACAAACCCCCAGAACTGCTCCAAATGGTTCAAAATATACCATGAAGTCAAAGATTTTCCGATTTTCCAGTATATTGCCCTGGACACCAAGGTCTTGTGAATATCTTGCGATAGTCAATCTGGGGAATTTTTGGTAGAAAATTGGTGAACCCTTTTGAGTAGCCCCAACAAACTACGCAACAAAGCTCAAAGCTCTCCCCAAAAGAGCTCACAGCTCTCCCAAAACCCCCAGCTATTATAAACTTGCTTCGCTTGTATCTATGCAGGCTTCGCCGAAGAATTTTTACCGACAACAGTGCGAGCACTGCAACCCAGAGGGGAAGGTAGCACATTCTGCAACGCGTCATACCAAAATCAGTAAAGTACCAGGAAAAGAAAACAATTCTAACATTTCCTTTTAAGAAGTGTTTTAACCCTATTTTTATTAGGAGGTGCAAAATTGCACCCCTAAGCACAAATTTAATGATGGAGAAAAACTATGGTGGTCCGAAGGCCCGCTATGAATTTTCATCACATGGAATTTAGTTTTACACATTTCCTAAAAGAAGACGTTGATTTCGTTCTCCATCTGATTTGAAAAGAGTCATATAAAAGTATTAATTGAAAATTAATATTGATATGTGAGTATAGTAGATAGTAGATATGTCCAAGAACAAAATTGAAAATGGTCCTGGTAGCTCAAATGGTAGAGCGTCAGACTAGACATCTGGGGTCTTGGGTCTTGGGTTCAAATCCCAGCTGGGACAAAATTTTCAATTTAGTTCTTGGACATATCCACTAGCCGTAATATATTCACATATAAGGGTTATTACACTTAAATCTAATATTGATATCTATTCAAAAATTTCAGTTTTGACCCAACAGTCATAATTTGGGGAAATGACCAAAATTTCCTTATTCTGTATACCTGCCTCTGCAAATTTCTGATGTTAGCAAAAATATGCAGCCTATTGGTAAATCAGTAATGTATTTTTAATACAAATTGAATGAAAGTACTTCATACAGTTTCATCATACATTCTCTTTACAATATTTTATGTTTGTGTTTCTGTTTTCTGTCCCTTTGACTTGAAAAATTAAAGAAATCGTTAATCGGTGTCTTTTTGTGTCTAAGTATGTATGGAGTGGGGAGAGATCCTGAAGAAAGTTTTTGTAGAAAGGTCGCAAAGTGTTAACCAGCGTTTTCAGGAACAAAAAGATTACTCTTTTGTCCTTAATTGTAAGGTGGGTTAAATTGCAATCTCCTGAACTTTTCATCCTCAATAGCATTTTTCTTATGTCTTCCTTGGTACAGTTCTGGCGAAAAATTACTTTTTACAGCTTTTAAAAGCAATAAAAGCAATAAATATTAACAAATTATCATTATTTACAACTATAGGGGGATAGGGGCTGTAACCCCCTCCCCCAAGTCAGAAAAAACATCTTAACGATTCGGGCAAAATCAACTTTTTTCGGGAAAAATTAATTTCTCGAAATGGCTAAAATGACGATTTAAGGGAATCTAGAAGCTAAAATTTTCTTCGCCGCCCAACCAAACATTCACCAAACATTCACCAAACATTCACCGCCCGCTAAATTTATTCATCCGTTCCGCCTATGTTTACAACAAGAATGCGGTGAGTTCCTATATCAAACCCCTGGATGAGGCTGAACTTGTCTCGACTTATTTCTATCTTTTTTTTATTTATTCTAACAGAGAAATATCGCAAGAGATCAGTGCTAAAGCAAAGATTGTTCAAATTGCTGAAGGGAATGATGGCAGGTAAAAAAGTTTAGATTTTTTCTTATCAGCCCTAAGTAGTATTATATTCGGCAGAACACCTGTATTATAATAAAGTGATAGAAAACTGACGAGCTAATTAGCTCGTCAGTTTTCTATCACTTTATTTCTGAAAGCGGCGTTGTATAGTAATGGTCTTCTTCGATGTAGAGAATGGGACCATATGTCGGGCCATATGTCTCAATTTTTTTGCAAATTTGGGTCAAAAGGGTCAAAATGTGCCCTTTTAAATTAATCCAAACGCCGAATTGCCATGGTCGGTCCTGATGAAAAGAAACTTTGTTTTGAAGGGCCCAGCAGAACGTTCAATTGTAACTGTCATTACTAACGTACTTCCTTACACCTTACTTACCCCTTACTCGCTCCTTTATTATTTTGTTTTAGCGTTCTTATCGATGTTTATGGAATAACAGATGCTGGTGCAACAGTTAACCTAACAACGTAAGTTTTTAAGATGCATTTTTTCTCAGATGGACAGTTTTCTAGTTTCAAAAAAAAAAAAATTGACACCGCGTCTCATCTCCTCCAGGCCCTCTTATCATTTAGTGATGTTTACATCACTTTTGGACTAGCCCTCTCTCAAAACGGTCTTGTCGAACTAGCTCTTTAGACAGATATTTATGTGCTTTTGCATGTGCATGTGCATTTTTTCATACGGATTTTCTGCTTTTGTGAGAAATATATGTACTTTAAATCTTTGATGTCAGATTATTTAACTTGGGGCATATTCGAAAAGAAAATGCAGAATCCGATTTTGTTTCCGACCAGCACAAAATTCCGAGTAAAAATATAGGAAATAATTAGAAAGAAGCAAATATATTAGAATGCACCCCTTGTGCAAAGTAGTTGTACTAGCCAATTTAAAATTAATTGTACAAGTAATAATTTTAAATTTAAAATTACGTTTAAATTTAAATTTAGATTTAGTTTTAAATAATTACGAGTACAATTAATCTTAAATGGTACGACAAAAAGTCACATTGTGGATTAATACCGAGGTAGAGAACAAATTAAAGATATAATTTTGTACTCGAGTACAAATTATAATCCAAGATTTATTTTCTCCTTTTACATATAGGCTTAAATTGTACTACCTCGGTATGAGTGATAACACTTTTTACATCACACGGTCATTTAACATCGTAATACATATTATTAAGAAAGAGTACAATAACAATAAATCTGCATAAAAACTATTTTATTTCAGCAAAACGATGGCTAAGTGGAAGCAGATAGTCGAAGGAAAGAAGAAGGACGATGGGAACAAAGAAGAACCGAAGAAAGAAGTCCCAAAGACAAGCGCCCAGATTGGGGACGGGTCAAGTGACCGGGACGCCCTTGTAGGGGTCGTGATCGTACTTGCTTGTCTCCTAGCGTTCCTGTTGTTAGCAGCAGGGTATATTTGGTATCAGAGAAGAAGAAGGTAGCTTTCATGATCGATTTGTTTGGTTTCGTTAGTGGTGAACTCTCGAGGGGCAAACAGGTTCGAAAATTCCTTCGAAGATTTTTGGGATTATGGGATATTTTTGGGATTTCAGGATTTTTTTTCGGGATCTTTTTTTGGGATTTTTTCTCAAAATGTCAAAGGTTTTTTTGACCTGTTTACCCCTCGGTTTAGCTCGTTAGTGGTCAACTTCTCAAAACTTCGGCAAATTCTATCAGGCCTTGCTATGAGATTTTCGTAAGCTCGCGGTGATTGCGCGCCAATGTTCGAAGAATAGCTGCCGTGTGTTCTCGATGTATTTAAATACTATACTATAGTCTGTTTCAGATTCTGTGAGACTGAGACGTAAGTGTCAATATCTCAAGTTTCCTATGATCGTTTTTCATCCGGTTTTCGGTAAATGAAAGAAGAAGCTATGAGACAAAAGGTCAGAATAAAAGAATTCGGAAAAATAAGAAGGAAAAAGGCGAAAATTGAAGAGGAAAATCAGCAACTATTAGTATTAGCGTCTGATATAGCTAAATCGGTTCGGTTCGAAAGCTCTATCTTTCCTGCTTTCAGGAGATATGACCCTTTTTGTAAAAAAAAACTACTTTTCTTGAAAAGCAAAAATCATGGGGTTTTATTAGAATTTCAGATACTAACAAACTTTAATTTTAGATTGAATTGATAACTAAGGATTATACATAACATCAAATATTTCGTCGGGTTCATACAACTTAATTACTCAATTACTTAATTACTATTTTAAACATTTCTATCGTACGATTATTATAGTTTGTTTATGTTTTAGTTATGATAACATGACACCCGGATTTTTCTATTTCGAAAAAAGTAGGGAGTGTTACAAAAAGAGTCATATATCCTGAAATATTTATCTCTCTGGCAAATAAATATATCCAAAAGACGCAGAAAAAATAGGGCTTTCTAACCAATACCGATTTAGCTATCTCAGATCCTTATTTCTTATAGTTGCTGATTTTCTTCTTCATTTTTTGCCTTCTTCCTTTTTATTTTTCCGAATTCTTTTACTCTGACCTTTTGTCTCATAGCTTCTTCTTTCATTTACCGAAAACCGGATGAAAAACGATCATAGGAAACCTGAGATATTGACACTTACGTCTCAATCTAACAGAATCTGAAACACACTATAATTCGCGACATTATTGTTTCAACTGCAAGAGGCGAAAGTAAGTGATATCCAAGAAGCACATGACTCGGTTTTTAGTCACCTCTTTACGGCAAGGCCAAACTGGTAAAATGTTAGATGAAGATTTTGAATTAATTCACAAGAAAAAATTCTCCAAAATATTCAGTTAAAAATCAAATTCAATTATTGAGATTTTCAAATGAATCAATCAAATTCTTGATGATGTAATATTCAACCAATCGCGATAGTCGAAATTAGTCAAAGTTTTGAGATGATTCAAAAACCGTTTTTTTTACAAATATGGACGAGAAAAAAACTTTGAAATTCCAAAAATGGTGAAAAATGGCCTCCGAAAATAACTTTAGAAATTAGAAATTCATCCCAACAAAGAAAAAGTATTGTTTTCAAACTCGTCCTCCTTTTCATCTGGTTGTCTAAAATTGCACTGCATGGAATTGCACGAGATATAAATATGGATTTTGATAGTAGTCAGGGCACCAATCGCCAACATTTATTGTCCACGTGATCATATCCAGGTTCACGCCACTTAAGGAGGTATACGCGTTATTCATTGAGCATATGTTGTGCAGTTGATAGGGCAATGACGTATCGTCTGCTGCATTGTGTTATATTGTTATATTGAATTTTTAAGTATGAAACATGCCGTTTTACGTGTGAGCAAATATTACGACTTATTAATCACCCTGTGGAATGTATTTAATACATCGAAGTACTGTATTATACATGTAAAACAATTACAAGACTTCGCTAATTATACACGCACAATTTCGTTATTACTTTTCCTTTGTAACATTACGAGTTATCAAGACATTATATTCTCTCCCTCCAGTGAATAGTTATGAGCACGAAATTTGTTTACGCAGACTTTAAGACACAATGCCATATAATTGCAAAACATGAGTAATCACATCAAGACAGGCTAAAATTATGGTATTTTGGGATGAGAAATGATTGAAATACCCCGATTTTGGCCGGAAACAATTATATTTTTTTATTGGAATCACATTTTCAAATATTTTTTTACCTGTTACAGTTGTTTTAGGGGAAATTTTCGAACTAAATTCTTCTATAACGGCATGGCGCCATCAAATTTCACCTCTCATGCCACACAAATTTACAAGAGATATAGGAGAAAGGGTAAAATGTTTGGGTCATTCTAGTGGAATTTTGGCCGGAAACCCCAATTTTTTTTTCATTTTCATATGTGGAATGATGTACTGATTAAAATTACGTAAAAAAACAGTACATTTTCGAAACACCTGTTAACGCATATACCTTCTTAAGAACACTTTGTTATGGGCAGAGCTGTAGAATATGTTTTGCTTTCGGGTACAGTTTGTCTTTGCGTTCGGCTAAATATCTCGTATGCCGTGGGATTTTGAGAGCGAAGTTTTGAGGCCTGGCACTGACCTTTCCAGGTACCGCCGGTGATACCGGCTTTAATGGGCTTGCTTTTGATATGCTTTTAATATACTTTTGATACTGAAATAAATATATTTGTCTAATTATTTCAAGTTCCCCTAAGTGTCTGAAGAGATAAGAATCGAGGGGCAAACCGGTAATTTTAAAATCTCGAAAAGAATCCCAAAATTCCAGAGAAAATTTCAAAATTTTTTTTGGAACTTGAAATAATTAGACAAATTTGTTAATTTCATTATCAAAATATGATCATTAATATGATAAACCTAATAAACGTGTTTTTTTAATCAAGTTTCTCGAATAAAATAGATTGGACATGAAAAGTCAAAGTGTAGTGCCCTGACTAGTGTATTTTAATATTATTACGCACTCCATAATCACTTTAAGAATCTGAAATCTCTCACACCGCAAAAGGCTATGGGTATCTATGCCACACAGAAATACTCGAATCGTTGAGTTTGTTTTACATCCCTTTCTGTGATTTTAAGATATAACTTTTAATTGCATAATTGCAAAAACTAGGCGAACACGATATCTTGACAGGTTTTGATTATTTTGGCAACCCTATGATAGACTATGTTCTCGGTTAGCGAAAATAAAAGACTTAAATTGAATTTAAAGTTATTCATAACCAGTAATGTACAATTGTTCAGCCCTTGTCCCATGATTTCATCTTGTTTATCTTGCAGTGGTGACAAATATAGGTTCCATAGAAATATCCTTTTCAAAACTTTTATTCCATTATCTAAAAATTATAAATTATAAAGTATTGCCAGTATATTTTGTACTTGCATCAGAAATGCATGATAATTTTATCAATTTCTATTTCATTAATTTCTCTTTGCCTCATTTGAGTTTCTGCTGAAAATCTCGAAATATTTGGTCCCTTTTTGGTCCCTGGAAAAAATGTTACCTTTTGGTCACATAAAAAGAATTTCATCTTTGGAACAAGCACGTAGCTGGGTGAGGGGCACTGGGGGTCAACGCCCCCCCCCCCACCCCTTCCTCTCTTCCAGTATCGATACCATGTATTGATACCCCTCCCTTTAAATTTTTTATTGTCTCCCTAAATGATGAAGGTCAGCTACGTGACTTCTTTAGGAACTATAGTTGTCACCACTCATCTTGAGTCTGTCTTCGTATCTAGGTCGAGTCTTGGACCAACGTTCAAATCTTTTGTGAACGCTACGAGAGCTTGCAATGTGTACCTAAACGCTTGGCCCCTTAGTAAAAGACATAATAACTACAGGAGGTAATTATGTATAGCAAACCAATCACGTAGCCAGTATATTAGCATTTGATGCTTAATTGTTTTTCTGCCTGTTACCAAAACCTTGAACTGCCCTCTTTTTTTTCACTAATAGAAATAGAGAACAAAACAAAAAAATCTTTGAATGTTTGAGAAAGAAAAAAAAAATCCCCAAAATCTTTGACAAAATTCTTTTAGAAAATTTTTGAAATTGTTTTCCCCTCAGACAAATGGCCTTTGAGATGCCATTTAACCAATTCTCTATATTGTAATAGCAACAAGACCTTTGCACCTCTTTGGAGTCATAATGTCATTCGAAATGTCAATATAACCCCTTTTGCTCCACTAAAGGTTACAAAACATACTATAAATGAAGCTAAATGAAGCTAAAATAAAAATGAATACATTTTTGAGATCAGCTAAGATAGTCAAATAAGATTAAATTCAAATTTTATGGTTTTTATTCGAAATAAAGAAGTTTTTTTTCTTTTTCATTTTCTGACTGCAATTCTTTTTCATTTTCAAAAATAATCATGTCATATTAAAGTGCTCGTCAATATCTACATTATGTGAAAAATTCGGTTTTATTCACCAATAGAAATAGAGAACAAAATATTGTGCAGGAAGGCAACTGCCCTCTGAGATGCCCGGTACCCGGTACCCTTTCTGTAAGGCTGGATATTGGAAGTGTCCCCCGAACCCCCTTATATCCCCAAATTTTATAGCCAAGTAACATCAAGACATCAATTCATACATCAATTCGTAGATATCAAGAATTTTTGCCTGTCCATTGTAAAGAAACTGCTGGCTACGTGAATGTAATGATCATATTTACAGACCTTCTCTTTTTGGTTCTTTTTTTGCTCGTATTTTTCTCCGTGCCCCTGTCCCCCAAATTGTTAATCGGCACAAACATTTTTTCATAATTCTGTTTTTGATGTATCACATTTATTGAAATATTAATAGACAGCGCTATCTGTCCCCCTATCGTGTCTTGTAGATACCCACATCCTTTATATACGCCATGCTGTATCAATGCACTGCACTTCTCTCACTCATTTACCTCGTTTATTAGCTCGTCGACCGAATTAGATAGTTGCTCGTGTGTCCTCTCCACATTGAAAACAGGTACATTTCTTCAAAAGTTTGTCGAATTTAGGCTATTGATTGGTTGAATATTACATCATCAAGAATCTGATTGGTCCATTCAAATATTTCACAAATTAATCGCTCCTTTAAGTCAAAAATAATAATATAATTTTGGCATGAGCCAATCAGAATTTTAATGATGACATTTTTAACAATCAATAGTCTAAATTAAGTAAGTTTTAAGATGATCTTCATTGCTTTAGTCTGAGAAATCCTGGTAATTTCTTGAGACATGTTATTTTTTGCACCCGGCTACCGCGGGTCTCGTATACCGTGGAAAATGTGTGACGAACAAATCAACAAGTAAATAACATTTTGTGTAATGCAAATACAAATCACATTTTTCGAATAAAGAAAGTCCTTTAGGTTCCCTCCTGACAAATACAATTTATTTGAAGGTTTTATTGGACGCATGTTGCAAGTAATTACAAGGATTGTCTTTGTTGTTCTACAGTTATACCTGCTCTAAAGCGGACGTAAAACGTCAGAAACCCTTGTAGAAACATGAGATTTTTTTGGTCGTTACGTTTTTTTTTCCGAAACGTTTTTCGACTTACTAGTGGCTAACGAATTGTCTACAAACTAAAGGGCTAATTTCAATTGTGAACGACGTATGTCATTCTCAGTCTCGTTTACATCACACGCTTTCGTTTATTTAGAAATAATTGTGCGATCATTATAAGTAATAAATCAAACTTTGTGACAGCTCCTACTACCTCAAACATTTAAGAAAAAACGAAAGATTATATTGTAAACGAGACCGAGAAGGACATACGTTATTACGGGATAGGAGAACTATGAAGATTCTCATTGTTTCGGTGAAAAATCTAAGGAATCATATTCAGATTTTGTCTAATTTAGCCATTTGAGTGGTTAAACATTAAACCATCAAGATTTGGTGTTTTCTTATTCAAGTGAACCAATCAGAATCTAAACAAACTTTTGAGATTATTCATTATCATAAGTATTAGTTCTAATAAAACAACAATAATTTGTTGATATATTCTTACACGCGTGAAATAAGAGCACTTGTTATTATGCCATCGAATCGATTCTACGTCAGTTAAAAGACCTCTGTGCGATCTTGGAGGCAAAGTTTCACAATGCAAACAATCTTGAGTTATGAAGCAGGTATGACTGTTTTGTAAAAGCCTTCCTCCTGCATTTTCTCTACTCAGCCCGCTCACTCTTCGATGATTGCCAGAAAAAAATTGCAGCATTTTCTTCAGCCATCTTTTTATTCCCGTGACTTAAGATTATTACGTTCAGTGTCTCTTAGAAATTTTATTGTTAATATTTGTTTTATATGGTTTGGATTCACCTCTGTGTTTTTCGAGATTTCTATATTTTTCGAATACACAATTGAGGAAATATGTGGGAAGGAGGCTTTTGTGTTTCAATGCATCAATTCATTAATTTATAAGTATTCTTTACTAATATAGGCTTATGCACTGCTAGGAAATATCAGAAATGTTATTCGATTTACCTAAATAGTTAAAAGAGTTGGTGCCAAATTTCGGCTATTTCAGCCGTTTGATTGGTTAGAAATTACAGTATCAATTTTGAATGTCGCAATTTGATGAATTGTTAAAATAAAAAATGACGTAAACGTTTCTGCATGAACCAACCAGGATCTTGATGATGTAATCTCGAACCAATTAAAGAATTGAATTAGCCATAGTTTGGCGACAGCCCCTAACGATAGTTTTAAAGATAGCTCTGACCTCTTAAAATATAGCACAACCTTAACTTCAACTTGTGTTGTACACGTATATACATGGTTCCGGGGTTTGGAAAAAGCGTACACTTTTGGTGATTCACCATGACGATATGTCATTAGTGTCGCAACTATATCCGCCATGTTGGTGATCGTTATAAAAGAATTTCTCGCTTAAAATTGCACGCATTTTAAAAACCTCGGAACACAGAATGCACTGTTGTAAACAACCATTAAAACTTATTTAGGGGGGTAATTAACTGGGGTATAGGGGAATGGTGATATAGGGGAAGGGGGTAAGCACAAATGGTCATCGCAATATTTTTGTTGTTAGCGCTTTTGCCTAGTTTTGCGTTATTTCTCTTATCATTACTGTTATTAATGCAGGGGGTCAACGTACTACTTAGCAACATATATCAGTATTTCACAGCATTTTTGCTTCCAGACCACCTGCCACCTATATAGTACGATATACTATAAAGCAAAAGCAACAAAACACCCATACACTCCTTATATAATATATAGAAATTAAGAATTAACACCTTATCACCCCCTGGATCACCCCGATCACCCCGATCACAAAATGCTGGGAGAGTTGAGGAAGATCACTTCTATTTTAAATACAACCCAACTTTCACTCCATCCTGCTCATATTTATGTTGTTAAAAAAAGAAAAATAGGTTTTTTTGTCTGTCACTAACTGAAACGGTATTTTATAGTCAAGTATATTCACATATATTTTGTATGCTGAAATGTGATCTATAGGGTCAAGGGATTTGATTTCAAATAAATACCACTTTTGCGCTCTTGGGCAATTTAAAATAATGGTACAAATCCAAAAGGAAATAGATGCCTACATAAAAAAATCCAGAGTTGTCGTAAATCAAAAGAATAGATCATTGTAAAGTAAATTTGATACTGACCATTTAGTACTAAAGAACTATGGCCTTAAAATGAAAAACAAAAAAGTAATTAGGCAAATAATGAGGTGAAATTGACTAGACTTTTATAGCTCTATAACTTCTTTTTTCTTCAATTCTAAGTGTCAGATTCTAATTAACTAAAAATTGAGTTTCTAGGACCTAAAGATGATAGCAAAGCAAAAGGTTCAATTCATTATGCAAAGCAATTAGTTAAAATCTAACAAGAATCCTGAGATTTACCTTTCTTATTCCTTTCAGCATCTTAACGATATAAGTCGACTTTCATTTATTAAATTTCCAATAGTGAAGAAAATGAAAGTTGTCAAAAATCAAAAAGTTATAAACCGCTGGATAGCAAATAAAAAGCTGATCACCTAGAAGTGGAGAATAAGTTATAGATAACGGTCTAAAAACTAGTAAATTTTATTTACCTTATTAATTATCCAATAACTTCTTTGCTTTTCATTTCAAGGCCAAAATCTTTATTATAACTGATCAGAATCAAATTTGCTTTTAAACGAATGTATAACTTATTGATTTTTCGCATCTTTGGATGGCATCTTTTTCTTTTTGGATTTGCGTTATTATCACAATATGATCAAGAGTGCCAAAGCTGTACTCACCTAAATTCAATTCTCAAAACCCTAAAGATCACATTTCTGCAATATCTGACATTCAAAACAGGGTTCCCCTTAAAAAACTCGAAATATCTGCAAACTATTTCTGCTTTTACAAAATTATTAATCACTGGTCCTTATTTCTATTCGAATTCACTGATAATACTGTATAATTACTTTATTTTCTACATAATATTTTTACAAGACAATGTATAGAACTCATTTGTTGCTACAAGATTGCTATAAAGTACGAAATATACTTAACAAGCAATCAAGATTTTGTTTTGGACCCTGCTAGAAAGTACTATATACTATATAGCATGAAAACTCGAAAAAACACCACTCTACCCACGATACATGGTGCAATTTTGTACGATGATTCCGCTGTCAAGACACCAGTTGTCTTTGGTTCGAAGATGAGGCTAATTAATTTAGCATATGTTTTTATGGGAAGGAATCATCGCCAAAGATTTTTCGGAATTTTGAGATTTGTTTCGGGATTTTGGAATATTTTCTGGGTTTTCTTTTGGGATTTTTCCTCAAAGTGTCAAAGATTTTTTGACCTGTTTGCCCCTCGGCTAAATCCACCCAAATCGATTTTTTTGTCTGCAAGATGTATTGACGTGTCAAAGACCTGTTTGCCCCACGGCTAAATCCGCCCCTGGACTCCCTGGATTCCCTGGATTCCCTCCCATCTGGTTCAGTAAGGGATCATCGCAAACTTTCGGTCAATTCAGCCGATTGATTGGTTGAAGATTACATCATCAAGAATATGATTGGTTCATGTACAAGTGCTTTTATCATTTTTGATTCTGATAAACGGACGTGTTCGTAAAGACGTGTACGTAAAATGGCTATTTTCGGGACATTTTCTTTAAATGAGTCATATTAAGGATATATTTTGTGTCCAGATTCAGTTCTTTGTCAGAAAAA
>JAUKPT010002271.1:0-13516 GCA_032273505.1 Nanomia bijuga | reverse complement strand
TTTTAAATTGAACCAATAAGCTTCTCGATGATTAATTATACAACAAATCAAACGGCAAATTTACCTTAAGAGTGTAAAGCAATTATAAATAAAGTGCTCACGTGATGACGAATTTTTATTTAATTTAATATAAGCGACACTGAAAATATGATGATGAAACAATTAAAATGATAGCTTCGTAATATAACAACTCATTGCCGTTTAGTTTGTTGACAAAGTCCTTGTTTGTTGTTGTCAACATATTTTAGAGAGTTTAGTGTGTGTGTATCATACAGTGAGCACTGCACGCGCATGTGTATTCCTCGCCGTTTTACTCAACTCACATACACTCAACACTCGTTTTATTAAGTTAGTATTATTTGATGGGATAGAGAAAAAAAAGTTAAAATCAAAAAACAAACATTAAAAAATCGAGGAATGTAAGTGCATTCATATCTGATAAGAATCTGACGATCAAGATTAATTCGTATGCGTATACTAATCCATATATATATGCGGTTGATGCTAGTTGAGTACGGCGAGAGAAAGTGTGCATTAGTAGATTGTTTTATACGCGTGTGTGTGTGATATGGCGTTGTATTAATTCACATATATAGGAGATGTGGCATTTTTTGAATTATGGTGATTATTTTCACGCGCATTATTAATGTTGATGGTAATTAAATGTAATAAATAAAGGTGTTTTTTTATTTCAACTGAGTGTATACTTTCACAGTTGACAATCACAAGCGTGTCAAAGCTTAGTTTACTAAATTATAAATCGGGTTATTGACAGCACAACGCAACAAGAAAATGTTATGAATAAAAGAATCTACAATAATGACGATTTTAAAAAACATAATAGTTTGGCGTCTTTAACACTGCAACGCTGACAAGGTGCTTATTAGCAAAACTACTTCTCTCTTGTTTGCGGTCGTTAATTTCTTAATATAGAAAGCAGCAGTTACAGAGAGGAGGAAGCGAGAAGTTTATAATTATAGATCCACTCTACACTCGTGTGTGATATCTTTATAACTACTAAAAAAGAAGGTTAGTTCTAACATCTAGATTAGACAACGACTAAAGGTATTTTATGACGCTGTATGCGGTATACTTAACTGACGTAATCACAATAGACTCTGTAGCAGCAGCATTGGTAAAGAAAATAAACTTTCTAGTTGTAACAATAAAACAATACTACTTTAGAATGGATGGAATTGGAAATAGTAATAGATTAGGTATTGATATATTAAATCAAAATGGTATTTCGCATAGTAATGATACTGGTACACAACAAATCAATAACCATAACATCAACATCAACGTCAACAATAATAACAATAACAACAAGGTACGAACAAAACGGAAAGTCATTAGAAAACCAAACATCTTAGCTTTATCATCGTTCGATGCATTCCATTATCGAGAGAATATTTTTGATAAACAGCAGAGTAATAATATAAATGCGATGGATATTTTACCGCTTAGTAAAGCTACTACTGACAGTAATAATAATATGAACGAGAAAGAAGATGGCTTTGACAGTGTTATAGTTAAGTTCAGCGACAAGACGGATAAACGATACAAAATGATGCAACGAAAGGCGACGCGGAGAGAGAAAATCGAAGAATTACGTAATAACTCTATTAAAAAATGTGGGGCGAATGTGGACGAGAATGCGCTCTATACGAATATGTTAGAATCTTATGAACAAGTTTTAGGTAACGATATTTATGAGGATTTTAAACCCGCTAACGATGATAGTATGGACCCGTGTATCATGTGTAACTTGAAGATACGTAGTTTAAATGAACGCGAGAAAGAAGCGTTTATGAGACGGGATTTAGTACTGACAGAATTGATCGATACAGAACGGAATTATCTTGTAGACCTGGAATTTATTGTTAATCGTTTTCTTCCGTTGATGACAGAGGATAATATAACTGACGACTGTTTTAAAAGTTATCAGAATATATTCATGAACATTGACGAAATCTATCAATTCCATTTTGAACATTTTCATTCGAAAATCGAAGAATGTTTTGAAAATCCAGATCTACTAAACGACACATTTTATCAATATGAAAATGAATTGACCGAACTCTATACGTTCTATTGCAGTCAAAAACCATTCGCAGACGAAGTGTTAAAATTGCACGAATCTGAATTAGACGCTTTATGTAAACTTAAATTTCCTGACATCAAATTAAACATGAAAGACTACTTAATTAAGCCAGTTCAAAGGTTAATGAAATATCAACTCTTATTAAGTTCAATTAAGAAATACGGTGTAAAAGCTGGCAAAGAACCAACATACTTAGATATATCAATTCAAGTCATGGAACGAGTCCCGAAAGAGGCCAATGACGCAATGCATGTCGGGCTTATTACAGGTTATAACAGTCTAGGGTCCAACGTACAGCAGTTGAGACAGTTGATGACGCATAGCGAACTCGAAGTGTCTGTCGGGAAGGCAAAACCAAAGACAATGCATCTCTTCTTGTTCGAAAATATACTACTTTTTACTGAAAAAGCCGAAAAACTAGTCCCTGAATATAAATGTATAGACACACAGGATACAGGGCGACTAGGTTATACAGACAGTAACAATACCAAGTTTGTCATATGGTTTCGTAAACATAACAAAACAGATATCTACATCTGTGAAGCAAAAACAATGGAAGAGAAAGAAACTTGGAAAGAGATGCTTGGTAATTGTCTGGGACTTAAAGAAATGCATTTGCGTAAGAGGAGTTGTAGGCGACAGCTAACGATCGAAATAACTCCCACGTGTCCCGAAAGAGCTTCATCGTACGAACGCGAGGAGAGTTTGCGTATCGAAGAAGCGGTTATTCGAGCAATGGAAGGCCACCCTCGTATGGGTATTATGACTGAAAAATTAAAAAGCAATATCGAGAAATATATCGCGCGGGAGTTTATCATACCTAATATGGAATCAAACGGGCGACACAATTTTGCGAGAGCAAAAACCAACCCGAATATCACCGTTCCGTCGCGATCGCTAACGAGTGGAAGCGATATGCGTCGCGACAGTAATACAAATGGGCGTAAAACTCCACCTAGTCCTAGCAATTTATTTAAATATACGAAACGTTTTAATTTAAGTCCAAATCCGAAAAAGAAGGATGGTAAAAAATCAGGTGAAAAAAAATTAAGTGTGAGGACTAAATCGATTTATTGATAATTAGTATAAAATCTTTTTTTTTTCGAAAGCCAAAAGTAAAATATGGTAATTTTTGCAGACACCGCTCGTCACCAAATTATGACTAATTCAACCTCTTAATTGGTTGTAAATTACATCATAAAGATTATGATTGGCTTATGTAGAAATATTTTAATCATTTTTGATTTTATCAAAATCATCAAATAATGACATTCTCAACTGAATCAATTAGCTTCTTGATGCTGTAATTTCTAACCAATCAAACGGCTAGAATAGCCGAAATTTGGCGACAATTCCGTCTCAAATGCTATCTTAAGGTTGGCAGAGTTTGAGAAAAGTGTGATCCTGTGATCCGGGATCACGAGGAACCCCGGCTCATTATCGATATGTCCAAGTTTTGAGGAACCTTTTGGACACAAATATCAAACCGAACGGTCAATCAGCATAAGGCCTGCATTTTTGAGGAACCTTTTGAATTATTCAAAAATTAGGATCGAGGAACCTTTTTCACTTTCTCAGACTCTGTAGATTGGTTGATAATTACATAAAAAAATCTGGTTCTTTTTAGGTTTGGGAGATCTCAATTGAGGATACCCAATCATGATGTAAACTTTTGTAAAACAACAGATCTAGGCTATCAAATTTAATTGTCTGCATGAGAGGTATTAGTGGGTGGGTAAATCAGATGATTATCATAGTCCCTTGGTAATCGAAAGCATATTTGAGATGTGGAGGATATATCTCGGCTTATTTCGTAATAACGACTAATTGGTCGAAACTTTGAAGAGAAATTATGAGATTTACAGTGTCTGTCTCCCTGTAATCCTTGTCAGTTGTCAGGGGATCCGAATGAATCTGCTGAATTATGTTATATTTTTGGCCTTTATTTTATTTTGGATTTTTTGTATATTTTTTTGTTTTTGTTTTTTGTTTTGTATTATGCTGTAAATCTTTTTAAGAATATCTTTTTATGTTTAAAAATTTGGTATAGTTTTTATACATTTTCTTGATTACTTTCAATTATTTTTAGTGAAGGAACAGTAATAGAAGGGGAGAGAGGGAGAAGGGGGGAGTGGGAGCGAGGGAGAGTGGGAGCGAGGGAGAGAAGAGAGGTGTTGGGGTTAAAATGTTTCTTGTATAAAGTGTACATGTCCTTTGTACACTGCTTTAAGCTTTATTTTCCATTATTCATTTTTTTAATCCATCTACACTCATTTTGATTTAATCAAGGTGAGTTTGTATTCAAAAAAAGTGTTATGTAACTCAGGCCTCTAAGTAGTTGTCTATAAATTCGCGCTGTATGATTGGTTGAAGAAAATATCATGGAGAATATAAGCCCCAAGTCTCAGTGCGCCGATTATTATTTAAACAAGAATTTTGACTGAGGTACATAAAGTTCTGGCCGAGTGAAGTATATGAAAATTTGACCAGGGTTATTTTCGACAGATTTTTTTGGCTGTCATCGAGATGAATCTCACCGAGGCAAATGTCATTATTTCATGTTTTATTCAAACTTAAAACAGTTATAGGTGAACCAATCAGGTTCTTAATGATGAAAACATCGACCAATCAAATGGCAAATCAAGAAGGGTCAAGGTCACTTTAAGGTCATTTTAGGAAAATTCAATTCAAAGTTGAAGCCTCTTTGTTTTGTTCAAAAAGGTCCAAGAAACAGAGTATACTTTAATAAATGCCTATATTTCTTTCCATAAACTCGTGTTCAAAATTCATGCTATTTGTATTGAGCCCTTTCTGAATTTTATTATATTGTATCTACAGGTTTAACCTTGTATTTATGGTTAGTAAGAACAGATTGAGACTAATCTATCAATGACAGCAATTAATATAATGACAAATTATGGTCATATATATTTTTTATTTAACCATGTCTGAGGTCTTCTCTAAATACAATGATATTTGCAGGCAGTCTCGTCTCCATTAAATGACATTCAGAATGTTATTCTAAAACTCCAATGAATGGTCTATTTTAAATCTTGATGGAAATTTTTTCATTTCATTTCACCATAAAGAAGCCCTACATGTTACTAAGATATTGACGCACCATGAATACCCTAGCTTAAGTAAAAAGGAAGTGTAAATTCTAGCAAAACAACACTTCAGAGGTTTTCAGACGAAACTAGGAAATACAAAATGTCTGAAACATGTAGACTAGACTACGATAAGCCTTTGTTTGCCTCTCATATTAATTCAACTAACATCCAGTTTATAGTGTCAATTCACTGCGTCAAACTTGACTATATTTGATAAAGAGATATTTTGAGGTATCACCAGATCAACAAAACAATGTATAAAAACCCCTCGAAAGTGCTTATATATCAAGAAATCAAAAAATCAAAAAATCTTGGTAACTCTTAATATCTACATGATATTTAGCTTATATGCTGTCATGTTAAATTGAATTTATGGTATTCTGAATGTCAAACTTGTCTTCATTTTTTGATAGGTTTGAGGGCGTACATATGTGTAGTAGGAAGTAATACTTTTGATAAGTTTTATTCTCAGATAATCTTCGTTAAGCTCAATCATTTATTAAAAAAGGTTTACAACACATTTTGCTGGGAGTTGAATAATTATTTTGGGAGTTTCTGAGCAATTTACCCTCAGCTTACATCACATTCTGCTGACACTGTGATAAAAACAATACAAACCAATTGCTTCCTTAGAGCGTCAGTTTTGGAAATCAGCAGTAGGATAGCTTTTCATAATGGTAGACGAATGTAAAATCTTGGTAATTTAGCACCATAGCGAATTTTCTATGTTTTCTATTAATATAGTTCGAACCTCGGTGAATCAGAAAAAGCACTTGGCGAATGATCTTGATAAGTGACTCAAAGCTCTGGCGAAATTCACCCTTTGCTGGTTTAAATCTGAAGGCCTGATTTGTGTTGTTTAGGCAGAATTGAAGTAGGTTTTTTAAGGGAAATTAAGGGAAATGGGCCTTAACTATCCCGGGCGTATGAGAAGACTTTTCAAGTCATACTTTTGCTATGCCTACCATTTTGTGTTTAGTTCACAACTGTGCAAGTGGTATTGTGAAAAGATCTGAAATGGGCGAGGTAAAATATTTGTGTGTGCCCTGTAAAGTCTATTTCCTATTCAAAGAGCATCTCATATTTTTATCATCTCGAAAACATTTTCCGCCTAAAACTCGAGTATATCCTTAATATATTTTCAAGTTGTCAAACATCCTCTTTACGCAAAGCCTATTACACAAATATTTTTTATGAAAAGGCATGTTCCGATGTGGATTATAATATCTCATGTTTCAACACGAATCAAATGTGTGACTCTTGTTTACATATAGCATGGACATTTCAGCTTTTTATTTGGGAGTAAATTAAGAATAAGATCCATTCTGATGATAAGATTAGCAATTCCAATCAATAAAGGATAATGAGATTTAAAAGCAATGAAAAGAGCGAAGGAAAATCTGTGGATATGATTGACGTACAAATCCAAGTATAAATGATTATTTAGGTTTAAACAAAACAAAATCTCTGGGAATATGTTTAAGATATCCCTTTTATGTAGATGTGTGTTTCGTCCATGTTTGTTTATGTCAGGCTATTTCGAGAGAACTCCTTGCCTTTTGGCTGTATATATCTATCTATATATCAGTGCAGGACTTAGAGGCAGGCTTAGGCTATAGTCCTGGCCCAAAGATACGTTTATCAAAGATATTTTATGTTTGTAGGTACCGGCGGGTACCGGGCAGGAAAAATCCCAAAGTGCAGCTTCCTTGCTTTCCTATTTACTAATATCTAACTCATATTAACTGAGAATTTGAGAGGGCAGCCAGAGGTTGCGGCACTGGGCAGCAAAAGAATACTGTGTACCACTGATGTCAGGGTCTTTCAGGGTAAAAGATGTGTAAAAGGTGTGCTGTGAAGACGTAATAGGATCCTACATTTTTCTTGTATTTTGGCTGTATCTATCTGTCTATTTTTCATATTCTTATTGCAGGGACCCCCTTTCATAACACACCCAAAACATGCTTTAAACTGTTCCTTACAAGAATTTTCTACAAACCATAGATAAAGTCATCATTTTAGTTGGTCGAAAACTACATGATTTAGATTTTCATTGCTTCACGTTGCAATAATATCACGAATTTAAATCCTAAATAAAATATCAGTTTGATTTGAACCAATCAGCATCTTTATGACATAGTTTTTAACAAATCAATCATCTACTCAGTTCTTCGTATAATTCAAGTCCAATTGTGGAGTATAAATGTTTATCCTTAAAATGGCACTTGATTCATTAATTTTATCCAAATATTATCGAACTGAATAAAGATTTCCAAATATAGTGTGTGCAATGCGAGCAGTAAACCACTCAGATAAATCACTATCATTTTCGATATGTTTATACAGTGTTTCACGTCAGTGAAAACGAAACCGCATTTGTTATGAATGACAATCATTAATTAAATTGCGTGTTATCCACCCTGACTAAGTACCCCGGTGAAAAAAAATGATACCGCGTAAATATGATTTGAGTAACTAACAATGGGTGTTTTGCCTGTCTGTAATAAGGTAAGCCAACTTTAGTAGAGACCTTTCTTCCCAGGCAGAAAATCTGGACCTTCTAAAAATATATCTTGGTTCCACAAAAAAGCTTATGTTTACCATGAACTTGAACCATGGATTCAACGACTTATTCCTTAATAGCCTTATTTCAATATATCAAAAAACTTCCCTTGATAAGTTGCCAGAAAACATTCTGATTACATCTTTGGAGGCATTTTCAGAACTTCCAAAGCCTGATAAATCACATACCTGAACTTGTTTTTAACAAATATATTTCTCTTATCTAGAAAGTGGTTTTAGTTAATTCGCCGCTTGTAAATGGGATGCCAAAAACATGCTGCAAAACAAGATTTGGTTGTAAGAAAAGCAGCAAAAACAACATGGATTAGTAGTAGAGAAAATCTAAAAAATGTGTTTATCATTAAACCAGGTGTGATAATTGGAGCTTTCACTCGTTTTAAATTTTGGCTACAAATGGAATCTGGTATATTTAATCAATTGGCTGATGGACTTCTAGTTTCAATCTCGATCCTCTTGCTTTTATCAATGTGATACTCCAGTTCCATACAAACGTTTTGATAACTTGTTTTTAGACAAAAGATTAGTTTTTTCCTCAATAAGCGCTATAAGCTTGTATGTTACATAAAATCCCTAATCTAATCTTATCTATGCTTACGGTTAAGGCCTCAGACTATTAACAATGGATACCATTCACTTAATGGGTTTGATACCCAGTCGTGCCGAAAATATCATTATATTAGGTTGGCGGTAAATTTCAACTTCTCTGATATATGGATGGCCATAAACATCAATTATAGTCTAATCATCCTGAGATCGATGACTTTGAATCCGTAAGGTAAATTCATACCATGTGAGGGAAATTTGGTAGTCAGTTGGTACCTGGCGAAACACTAAAGGGAATTATAGTCCGCAGATTTAGCTATGCTATGCACGGCTTTCCCATTCGAAAGTGGTTGCTTACCTTACCTTACTTTACATACATCTTTACATCCATATCTCTCTTGTAAGAAACATTGTCACACCCCTGAGTCAGTGATCCGGCCCAATTCCGGTGAAAGACCTGGTGAGAAAAACTTTAAAGATTCTAGCTGCTCCAGTGAGTAAAAGGATTTCCCGGTAAAAATAGCAGAATTTAGTCTGATATACAGACTACTAGAATATTCAAGTATTCTGTGTCTGACCCCTGAGTATGGAATGACTCGGTGGATATCAAAAGTATCATTTTAAAAGACGAAGTTATTTTTTCAAATTTTTGAACTGGTAAAAATGGCTTCATTGAAGTGTCAGTGAGGTGTCGGTGAGGAGGTGGGGAACCTTGACGATCTACTGTGTCTTTGATTCTGCTTCTAAACTCTATTGCA
This sequence comes from Nanomia bijuga, assembly GCA_032273505.1. Classification (NCBI taxonomy): domain Eukaryota; kingdom Metazoa; phylum Cnidaria; class Hydrozoa; order Siphonophorae; family Agalmatidae; genus Nanomia; species Nanomia bijuga. The sequence continues at coordinate 4,418 of JAUKPT010002271.1, read as the reverse complement.
GTTATCGTTTATTTCTTACTATTTTTGAAAATAGATTTTGAATCAGTGCAAATGAAGCAAATACATCTTCAGAATCTTCATGAGTATTTTTCTGAAGAGACCGAAATTAGATATCTGTATTTCTGAGTACAAGAAAATAAATATGTTTTTGTTTTGTTTCCTAATCACTATTAATTTATCATTTCTAATTAGTCTAGGTATCTATTTTTCAAAAATTATTTTGTTTTCCATTCTCTTAATTACTTTAATGACTAAAGAAAATCTTCATTTTCTTGATGGAAAATATTTTTTATTTTTCTAAATAATCACATATTCATCATTTTCTCAATTAACTTTAATTCTTTTTGTTTATTTTGAAGAAAAACTCCCAAATTCAACTTGATTAGCAATCAAAAATAAGCAAACACATGTCGCCCTGAATATTCCTTTAGTATTAGATACTAACAATGATGTATTAAGATGATTTAGAGGAGAAAGGGGTAAGGTTTCCCCTCATGATAGAAAATTATACAGATTTAACAATCAAAAGACTATAACCACACGTTTTATGCACCATCGCGTCTGTGAAATTTTCTTCTATTTGGGAGGTTTTTTCCTAAGAGTTATGCTTCATTCAATATTTTTGTTTCTGCAAAGCTTCCTCGTGTTTTGCGAGTTTTTTTGGCAGCCTGGTATCAAACTCACACACGATGGTACTTTATCACGGACACGGACACGGTTTCCTGGTAACGTCCTGTCCAACAGGCACGCTGTGATGGAGCGCGCTGGATGAAAAAAGAGCCAAAAATGGTCCCGCAAGACTAATTTCCTTTATTTCCTTGGCGGATTTTTCCTCCCTGTCCCCGCTGTAAAAAATCATTTAAAAATCGTCAACGTTTACCATCTCCTCATTTCCACTATTGTCGTATAATTACCAGTCTTCTTTCGTCGTGTCGGAGTGATCTCTCGTGCATAAGGACATGCATTTCGGAAGATGAGTTACCTCGGGTATACCGCAAATGACGGGATATAAACATTTTTCTTGTTTCATCAACATAAATATCAAACAGGATGCTTTTGTTATGTAAGGTAATATTTGTCGAGTGAAGCACGTGGTATTAACTCGCCAAACAATTGAGAACAGTCGGTCAATAGACGAGAAATGGAAGTCAATAAAACAAATAATCAAATACAGAATATGTGGGGCTAGAGCCAACAAAAACACTGTAAATGGTTTTTATGAAATCTGTAGAATTTCAAGGAAAACTATTGAGAGAATTTAAAGGAAAAATAAGATAATATTTTTTGCAATGCAGGTTTTTCGTTTCAAGTTTTTGCAGAAAGTTTAAGAAAATACTTATTTCAACCGTTGTTGTTTTTCACGAAGATTTGAAAAGATAGATAGATCTAATCAAAATGAAAATATTTCATGACATTACGTGCATTCATTTAGCGAGGAGAGGGCCTTAAACATTACAGACATTAGTTGAAAAAGGAAAGTTCCCAAATGCTTATCATCAATACAGCAGCCAATGTACAAGAAGTGTAGGTATCTAATCTAGGCAACTCAAAAATGCTTATCATGCATAGTTCCTTTCAATTACGGAAACAAATTTCAGGACATGCTCATAAAAACACCTAGATCCGTCTTTTGAGAAAGTCATGAATAAAGTATCAAAACATGACAAACATTACAAGAGCTATTAGTAGATGTTTTTTGTTCCTTGTATCGTGACTTTGATAAGATGCCAATCTAATGAATACTTTCGTCAAAATCTTTATGTAAAAGAACTAGCTGCTCCAAAGAAATATATGAGTACCGTTATCAATAAACAGAAGACTGATGTAAAATCCTACAGAAACCCCCATCAAATTGACCCCAACAAAATGAACCTTTCTACACGTCTTTTCCAAGAAGTGCGCTGTAATTGGGCGCACTGGATGAAAATTTTCAGCAGGGATGTCCTCGCCTGAAAAAAGAGCCAGAGAGGCCTTGTATTCTTTCGTCACCAGATCCCCTCTTTTTTAGGGGTTCCCCGGGTCTTACTTGACAAATTCAACTTAACCACTATAAATGACTGCATTTAACACTTCGCTTGTTGTCCGGAACTCAACAACATATTTAACTGCTTTTACAGGCTTTTTACAATAGCATGCAACATTACTTAACATTCTAAAAGCTTACATGACTTGAAATATATACGATGTCGTGCTTTCTCGACTGATCATAATGCCAGCAAGCCTAACTGCATCATTTCCTTCAGCTATTTCATTTTTCAACAATTTAATACCGTCTTGTCATATATTGACACTGTCGGACAACATAAAAATTCTGCAATTAGCAATTATTTTTCAACAGCGAAGTTGACCTCTTGGTGACTGAAAGTCTATTAAGTATTATATGATGGGACCATGTGACCTTAAAGCAACATATGTCTTTTTCACGCTTATCTATGTTGGAGAGAACTAAAGGTCAGAAAATTGATTCATTTGAAGCAAGTTTGAGATTCTTAGACATGATGCTAGTTTATCACAAATGAATTTTGGTATGACAAACACAAAATGTATGCAAAGACAGTTGAATTTCATAATGCATCCAGAAATTAAAGGAGATTCAGGGAACGGGGAAATTGTATTCTTCTAGAACTTGTTTCGACTACATTTTATGGCATGGTTTGTTATAAAATTCAAACGAGGGGTTTACATGAACATCTTTCTTGAAAAAAGATTTCATGTTAAATGAACAATGTTTTTTGGTATCCATGAAGTTAAATTAGAAAAAAATAGTTCCATAGGAATCTGATAAAAAATCTCAACACTGGATGCCGTTCACTCCATGTGTTTGATACGACTATTAGGCTAGCGGTAAATTCCAACTGCTCTTATATATTGTAAGCTAAATAACATCAATTGAGACTTGATTCTGAGATCGTTGACTGTGACTATATCGGGTCAACCCATGCCATGTGAGAGAGCTATAAATGGACCTATAGTCCGTAGCTATGTTCTGCAAGACTCATTTGAAATGATATTCCTTGTTCCTTGTTCCTTTTCTAGAGAAAAAAGAGCAGTCTTTATTATTATTATTCTTTGATATGGGTTTAGCTAAAGTTTAGATCTAGCTACGTATGATTATCTTATGTTTATCTTAACCTTAAACCTATGCATTCCCTTGGTATAAAACTGTAATAATTAGACCGATGGTACTTTTCACGCTCCTTCATCATGCATTGATATCTAATAATATGACTCAACTTCGGTGGTGGGTTTGTCTACTGCAAGTGCTTACCAACGTCACCTGGCTTAAGTCACATTGCATTTATTTCAGATGGATTCGTCCGATGCACTTCGTCCGATGCATTGCATTGTCACTGCATTTGACTCTATTGTGTTCATTTAACATTTTGATACTACCGTACGACGTCACATGATTTAATGACGATAGAAAAACCTTAATCACGGTACTCGTTATCAGTGCTGCAGAATATTTGCTTTCAGCTTGAATTTTAGTATCAAGTTCCTTCCGGGTTTGAATTTTAGTATCAAGTATCTTCCGGGTTTGAAAGGTTGAAAAGATTATTATTATTGATGGCTTCTTTCCTGCCCCTGTACCAACAGGGGCAAGGTTAAATATTTTGGCTAAAACTTCGATTTTACAATTTCTTCCCTGTTTTAGGGTCCGAAAAAATAGAAATGACTCATTTCTCTTTCCTGTTTCTACAACTTTGTTGAATGTTGCCAACATTTTTCCAGTACCCGCGGTACCCGCCCGCGTTCATGACTTTCGAGACTACTATCCAGGGTTTTTAGCTTCTTTTTTTTGTTTGCCGGCGAAAGTCAAATTTCATTCGGCTAGTAGAAAAGAAATATGGTTAGGAATCTTTGACCGGTGAAGAAAACTTGTTGAACCGACGAAATTTTCCGTTCGCTTGGACAAATTTGAACCCCTAGCCTTCTTTTTTTGGAATAATATCCTTCCGAGTGTCTATTGAGCATTGAAAAAACTTTAGTCTTATCTAATATTTAACGTTACAATATGCATTTATGACAATATAGAAAATGACCTTTATTAAAACACAACTGTCTCATGACATTCTAGACTATGTTTCAAGGATCAATCAAATTAAGTTTACCTAGAAGGCGGAAATTGTCTCTCCAATTCAATGATGTATTTACTTTGCTTTCTGCTCGAAAGTGAAAGATTCGAGTGGAGAAGGAGGGTCCTGTCATTGCATATCAAACCAAAGAACTCTTCAAGTGACTTCAAATAAATGTCATATAAATAAATGTCATATTTTGACGAATAATACCAATTTTATGACGAGAAGTATTTGATTTATTGTTAAGTGTTGTCAGGAAAAACAAGCTTGACCTTGTCCATGTCAACCACGAAGCTGAATGGGGAGGCGTAATGGGTGGTGGTATACTACACTACATTA
>JAUKPT010002270.1:0-10959 GCA_032273505.1 Nanomia bijuga | reverse complement strand
GATCTACCAATTTTTCTCAGTTAAGTCACTTTCAAATGGAACAGTCATGTATGCATAACATGGCTAATCTGTCAACCATAGATTAATTTAGTGTTTCGTCTTTGTTAGCATCAAGCAGACCAACTGACTACCTAATAATGGGAAGATATTTTAGGCTCTTTAGGCTCTTTCCGCAAAATTAAATCTTGGGAAACATGTAACACTAACAAGTAACTAGTCAAATTTGCAAACTGCTATGGTTTTTCAAAGCAAGCTATGTTGAAACATCGTAAATCACGACAGCCTACATTTGTTGAATATTATGACATGGCATGCTATATGACGAAACATCATAATGAACAAATTGCTTTGTTTGGTTGACATGAATTCCTTTTTGATGATGATTTGTGATGTTTATTCATAGAATGTCATAGCAGCAAATGTGGAATGTGATGATTTTCATGTTTAAACGTAGCTTGCCATGACAAACCATAGCAGATTGTGAAAGGGGTCATTTCGCTTAAGTTGTTATTTCTTTTTCTTTTTCTCTCGTTTTGAGCTTCTTTAAGGCTATAATTTTGACAATTTGCAAAATTAGATTCCACAAATTTCGCTAATATTGATCTTCACATTCGTGAAATAAAATTCTGCAAAAATTTCTTCACACAAAAATGTCTTCTTAAGGTACCCAATTTACCTCACATGGCATGGGTTACCTCGACTGAATCACAAGTTAATGATCTCAGTGCCAGACCTCAATTGATGTTATTTAGTTATATACCAGAGCAGTTGAAATATACTGCTAACATCATATGGAAGTTGCTGGCATGACTGGGTACTGATAACTAAACTTATGGAGTGAACAAAAGGGGGTTAGTAGTGGGGGAGTATTCTCTGATTAAATTAATTAAGTTTGACAATTTCAGATCATTTGGAATTGCACAAAAATGGGGACTTCAGATCATCTTAAAACTGCTATATTATATAATACCAATCCTTATTTGTAACATCATAGATACATATTTAATTACATTAATTTCATCTTTTTGATAGACTCTTCGAAAATACATGTTTTGATTGCTGGATAATCAGATGTTAGATTTACAACATTAAGTCTTATGTTAAAATGAAAAGTACAAAATATATATACAAAAATGTGTTGTATGCTGAATGTTGATTGGATATTAGATTGCCAGTAGTTTGGTGTTGTCTCTAGTAATTTCATGGATGACAATGCGAAGTGTTGACTGTTCCAGAAGAAAACGGCTATCTTTATAGCCACACATCAGAGAAAAACATTGTTATAGGCAACTTCTGTCTGTTTGTTTGATTTAGTAAAATTGTGAATTTTTGAATTAGCTTGTTGAAATGAACTTTTCTATATTGACTGTAACTGTTAATGAAAAATCAGTTTCTATTGTCTTATAATAATGAAATATGAAATATTTACAGCCTAAATGCATTAAGTAAATTATACCCATCACCAAACAGTCTTATTTGGGTTAGAGTCAAATAATGATAAGAAAATATCATTTTTGTTTGAAGTTTTGAAATTTTAAAATGCTTAAATATTTTGAATAACATATATGTTCTAGTTTGCCTGTCAGAAGGGGTTTGAAATAAAGTGGTTGAAAACATTCCAAAATGAGAAGCATGGGGAGCTGGAAAAACATATTACTTGATATTTCATTTAGTGAAACTTAGTGTAACTTAGTTACTGCCACATGGTAAAATTCCATTTTCAATTTTCTTAAGCAGTATATCAAGCAACCAATAGTAAGTCATATCTTGTTTAAGAAATCTTCAACAGTGAATATTCTGGACGGGTGGAATAAATAAGCTTTTTCCAAAAACCTGGAAAACCTGGAAGAAATAAGCTCCTGGGTAGAAAAAATATTTTGTGGTGATTTTTGGTTTTTCACGAAAATATGGAAGAAGAGAGTGTGGAATTCTTAAAAAACAAAGAAGAAATAAGACATACTATCTTACCATCTGTATCTATTGATACATTTACATAACAAACGTGACTAAACAGCCAAAAAATATAGTATACAGGTATCTCTCTCTTTTAAATATATATTTACACTAAATAGAAACACAAAGCAACAAACAAGACGACCTAAATCATAATGAAGAAGATGAAAAGAAATGACAAGAAAAGGTGTACAATTAAGATGGAAAACTGCCTGGAAATAACCTAAAATTAAATAAAAATCTACTTGGTAAGGACCTTATGAAAACCATAGAATTAAAGCTTAAGAAGAAGACAACTTAGGATCACTATTTTGTCTACAATAATAACATTCCTTCTATTATAATCGAAATCCAAAGAACTTTTCATCCTCATTAACACGAAAGTTTCCAATTGTGGCTGATGTGGATGAGTACTTGAGTTTCCTCTGTTGTCATTGAACTATGTCCCCTCGACAGAAGAATCTTTTCCATACCAACTCATTTGCTAACAAAAATCAAGTCAGATCAAAGATCAAATCAAAATCAAAACATTGCATTCTTAACAAATATCAAGTCGGATCAAATCAAAATCAAAACATTGCATTGCTAACAAAAATCAAGTCGGATCAAATCAAAATCAAAACATTGCATTGCTAACAAAAATAAAGTCAGATCAAATCAAAATCGAAATATTGCATTGCTACAGTTTTATAAATGTTGTCAGCTGAAATATTTGCTGTGAAATTTCCGGCATGGCTGTTAAAATGTTGTGAAAAACCTGGAAGAAATAACCATACCCATGATTACCTACTGTGGAAAAAATAAGCATTCTTGGCCAGAATATTCACCGTTGGAAATCTTGTTAATCTCCCTATACCACTTTTCTAAAGATCTTTTTTCTGCCCTGTTTCTTACCTGGGTAATACCATTACTATTACTATTACTATTATTACTATTATTTATTTCCACAAAAAGTATAATTTAAGGAAAAATGAAATCCTGTAGAGTGTGGACTGGTAATGAACGTCTTTTTGCTGATTTGTTGTCAGATAAATTTTCGATCCTCCCAATGGGCATCAAGCTTCGCTTTAAATGTATCCAATGACAATGCTTCTTCAATATCTTTAGGGAGAGTGTTCCATGATTGAATAATTCTATTGGAGAATGAATTTGCTTTACACTGTTTCGTTGCTTTCCTCCGTAGGATTTTAAAATTGTGGCCTCGTAAGTTGTACTTTGATTGACAATTTTGAAAGAAAACATTTTTTTCAATGCGGACAAGACCATTGAAAATTTTGTAACTCATGATCATATCGCTTTTTTTCCTCCGATATTCAAATGTTGGTAAATCTAAGTCTTTCTTGGTATGATAAGTTGAAAACAAGCACCTTGAAAGCTCTAGCTTATTACTGTTTTTGTGTTGGTGCTTAATGGGATCTTAGAGGGGGTGCCTCATGAATTTTGCCTCCCACTCCAAAAAAGTTTCGCTTTCATCAATTTTTACATTTATTTTTACTTGTTCTTTCTTATGATAAACAATAACTACCTGAAAATTTGTAATTTAGGTATCCCATTTTGTAAAAAAATAATTTTTCTCTTGTTTTAAAGAAATATGGGAATTATTGGGGTGAGAAGTACAACCTAGCTTACATTAATTACCAAATATTTCGGTTAAAAATTTGCCATAATTTCGGACTTAGTTTTAAGCTTTTGGTATTCATTAACAGGTAAAACTGTTAGATATTTGAATCTATTTCAATCTGCTATTTATTGTTTCGAGTATTATGTCCTGAAAAACTAAAAAAAAAGAGAATTGTATGTTTTTTGGACGAGGGAAAAGGAATTGAAATAAAAATGCTTACTTTCTAGGAGTCCCTATTAAAAATAATTTAGATTTTTTAAAGAATCCCCAACTTTCTGGGCTGCCACTTGTTCCATAAAAGGGAGACCACGCGAAGGGTGATAAACAAATAAACAGATAAACATGCTAGGCTTGTACGTCACTAGACAATACATACTCTGTAAGAATTTAACCGCTGAGATGACTCTAGCTCACTTCGGTATTTGGTCTCAATTCAAACAGGTCTGAAAAAAGTTCAGTTTGCATGAAGAAAAGTTTCCACAAATCTTTTAGAAAAAAAGCTGATACATTCAAGATTTTTATGCTTTTGTTTGCCCGAATTGACCTTAAATTTGATTTCTTTAAAAACTTTCTTCCAAAAATTTTCTATTTGTGTCAGAAATTTGAGAAATAATGAAAAAACAGTTTGTCTTTGACGAAAAAGAATTTTGTAAATTTCTGCACTTCAGAAGTATTTTTGCCTTTTTTCTGATTGTTTAAGACCAATTGTCTAATCTTGGCAAAAATTTATTTAATTTTAAATCTTATTCTTATTTTACTATTTCTATTCTGTTCCATTTCAATATTTTATTTCAGAGTCCTTATTGAGCGTTGGAATGACTTCAAAGTATATATGCATGAATATAACGTTGTACTCAACTATGCTACAAAAGGTTTAACAGCAGTCAAAAGCACAAACATTTCATTTGGAAATGTCCTCATAAATCAAAATGGCTGGTCACATTTGGCCATAGTTGTATCTTTGCGTGAAGTTTCTTTGTTTCTTAATGGAGAGCTTATTCGTACAGCTGTCCTTGATGGAATTTTGAGTGATTTGGGAAAAAATATTACTGTTGGACGCTTGTATGATGGTAAGAGAATTTTTATGATATATTGTTTGCTTTTATGATGGAACAGCCATGCACAAGATCTGCTAGTGTTTCGTCAGCTACCTACTGACTACCCAATTTCCCTCACAAGGCATTGATAGATCCATCGATAGTTATTTTTTACATTCAAGGTAGATAAGGCTAGACTTTCATCGTGAACTCCTTTGTCTTTAAAATATTGTCACTATCATACCTTTCTTAACTTTGTTTGAAAGAAATAGAATCTAATTACTAACTTTTGAGAGATGTTGGCATGATTAGTCTCCCATCCAATGGATACATATTCTTTAATTATTCATCAGTTCACTACTATCTCTTAATATAAACGCTAGGTTCGTCTCATTAAACATTAAAATCGTATTCAGTTTGAATAAATATGCACATTGTAGTGAACAGGGAGACAAATGTTAATGAAAAAAGGTCAACAGTGGCTTTCCTTTTCTTATTTCAATTTCTTATGTATATCAAATTGCATCAGTCTTTGTATGTTCATTTAAGAACTTCACATTTAGGAACAATTTTACTAAAATTCCACTCGTGAATTGTTTTAATGCTTGAAAGAATGGTGTTAAAATCCAAACCTGTTATCTGAGATGATTGGTCATTTTAGATAGTTTTGGAAATTCTGGTCAAAAACACCACTTCTCTAGAGATCTGATGTCCCCCTGTTTTTTTTTGTGCAGGAGTTGTTATAAAAAAATACAAAAAAAAACAATTTCAAAATTTTAAAATAAGTAGTTTTAAAAATCAAAATTTTATTCATTTGTTTTATTTATCAAAATTTGCTGTTTTTGTTTTTGTTTTTGGTTATTTTTTCCCTGTTTTTTAATTATATTGAAGAAGGATTAATAGAAAATCATGGACAGGATGATTTCCTGTTTGGTCACATTTTAACCAAAAAGATAGTGAAAAAATATCAAGTAAAGTGAACTCACAAAGATTACACTACTATCCAGCATACCATTAGTTTTAATTATCATGACGAAAATCATCAAATCCAGAAGACAAAAATATTGTAGATGCTACATGCTATGCCCTTGTAATAAAAAACTTGCATCGTATGTACTGCTACTCTTTTATATTACAGTATAAATCCTGAATCTTGAATCTTGAATTTTGTGTCATGATGGATTGTAATTAGAGAATTATTTACGAGTATTATTTACAAATAATTTTAGTATATTGATTCTCTAAAACCATTTAGCCATTAAGTAACTCGTTTTTTCCAAAAAATAATTTTCTCTGTAATTTTATCAGACTGAAAGGAAGTTCTGTATACCCCCCAAGTTAGGGTTGAGAAGGAGTGCATTTGTAAGTGGTTTGATAATTTTGCGCTCATTGGGAAAAAAACAGATTCTGCACCTCTGGTCTCATGTTTACTTAGCTTTTATGTATGCCCTTTTAAATCAACTTTTAGAATCGTCTACCTATCCTTTAAACCCCTTTATATCCTCGATTTTTATAATTTCTCAATGTCAAAATGTACTTGCGAAAACTTGATTACCTGGGCTCTTGTGTTGTGCATTGGAATACTAGGCTTTTATAGGGCATAGTAGAATGTGATATCTCAGATATTGTAGTTAAACTAGCTTGCAGGCGGTTTTGATTAAAAACTTTGATTACTGTTTTATATCTCTAGGTGGTGGTCAATTCTCTGGTCTAATGCAAGATGTTAAATATTTCAGCAAAGGTCTGACTAATAGGTAATTTCTTACATAGATAGTTCGTTGAATTATTCTTTTTGAATACATTTTCATTTTTTAACTTACTTATATGCTCTTATGGATAGTAAATCGGCCTGTTTACTCTTTTATGCACAAGGTTTAACATGGGATTCTGAAGTACGAATGAATTAGAAACGAGTTCATTTTCTAAGCATAAGATGAAATCTCATCAAATCTAAGTTTATGAAATTATTCTATTATAAACTTATTTTTATTTTATTGCCTCAAAATTTACTTAAATGTAAAGAATTTTTTTTTTAAGGAATATAGGCATTCTGTTTGATGTAAGAAATTTTAAATCTAAATTAGATGAACCTCACTCTTTGCCAGCAATGGGCTTAGATTGAAATATCAACCCTGCTTAAAAAGGAAAAATCTAATTGTTTGGAAAAAGTTGTTTTCTCAAGCTTATTCATTTTTTATTTTTCTCCTTTTTCATGTATATGATATTTTTCTTGTTGAAATGAATTATTCTTTAAAAAAAATCTGATTCCATACTGATTTCCATACATTTTTCCTATAATGATGTCATCGGGAAAAGGTGCAGACGTCAGCAAAATTTTGGACCAGAATCCCCCCAGCCTTATAACGCTCATAAAAACCCAGCCCAAATATGGTTGACGGATGAATATTTACAAAGTTACAAGTAATCCAAAGATAGCTGGATATTATTTTGTAATAGACTATAATTTGTTCAGTTTCAAATGCCATCACTTGATGTTTTGTTATAACTTAAAATGATTTCTTAAAATATTTCTTTATGTAGCTCTATATGAGTTAATCCGAATCTTGATAATATTTAACCAAACAACCGGTTGAATTAGTCAAAATTTGGAGAGAATTCTATCTTGGCTTAAAAAGCTATTTCGAATGAACTAGGCTATGAAATATTGAATATGGAATATTTCCAGGTTGAATATAACTGTTTCATTTTCATCTAGCTGTTATAACTAATAACTGATCCTTAAATCTATTTAGGGAAATAATTGAAGCGATGAATGGCTCTTTAACATTCGTTTCATATCCTAATTGTCGCTGTCCCGATACACATCCGAAGTTATCGCCAAAGAACTCGTTCTTTTGTATGAAGAATGGCTTGTACTCTGGGGATTTAGATTTAGTCAATAGGTTGAGTCTGACATCTTATCCCCCTGAGTATATGGTTGATGGTGTCATGAGTTCCTATTGGTTGTCAGAACAAAAAGAAAGTGTGACAATTGATTTCAGTTTGAAATATTCTAATTTACAGGTAATTCTTACGACCATATGCTCTGATAGGACTAACATTACTTGATTAAGGCTTTGAATTGAACATTTTAATTACTTTAATCTAGTTAACCCTTTTTTCATTATACTGGTGAAACTATTTAATCTAAAGATGTAGGATTCTGTAAGTACAATCCAAAATAAGGTATCTACCTCCTTGATAAAAACTGAGTTCGTAGAATGTGGATCTGACTAAAAAAAAAATCACATAAACTTCTTATGTATAACTATAAAAAAAGTTAGTAAAAAAAAGATTATGATCTCTTTTTAGCATGCAGATCCCAGATAAGATATGTATTGTGAGAATAATGAAACATGATGCAGTATGTCAAAGAAAATATATTTCTCATTAATTTGGTGAACAAAATCTAAACAAACTCTGAAAGTGCCCAATAACGTATGTCTGTTTGGACACATAAATGGCATTTTCATTAAAAAATACTAGAAATCTTTACACTTTGTCTTTGCTGTACAATCAATCCTTCTTCTATAGTTATAACTCGCCAGTCTAACTAAACTGTGAATTAGGTGGATAGTATAACGTTTCACAGTAGGGCAATCTCGAACTTCTTAAAATGGACCCTAGTTTGGACGTGCTGTTTATTTGTTTAATAACGCAAGATATAAAAGGATAACATTGTCTGATCTCGAGTTTTATTTCATTCTGTACAGTTTTGCGAGATTTCAGGGCAATTGGACCCCTTAGTTGAAACTTAAAGGATTTTTGTAAAGGGTACGTATGATATTTTTACGTAAGGCTTCAGCGAACATATTTATATAACATTCATCAGTAAAGATTTTGAAATTTTTCTTCTTCTTCTTCTTCTTCATTTTTCGTAAAATCAAAGATTTTTTTTATTTAACAATGTTAAGCTCCTTATTCCCTTTCTAAAGAGCCCTTGCTTTTTAAAGTTGGTTAAGAAATAATATAAAAACTAGAATTAGTGTCAAAACTTTTGAAATAGACTATACTTTACTATTACTTTGTCCAAACTAGAGTATACCCGTCCAAACTAGGATACATATACGTTAACTACCCTCCCTGTAGTATTTTTGCCAGCAGATTCTGGTTATAATAAGGTACAACGAAGGGTTAAAGTGCACTCTCTTTCAGAGGGCGGTACTAAAATACATGACATAAGGCCTTTTAGTAGGGTGGTGGTATCCGGAAAATGTCTCAAAAGCTTTTAGTATAAGGGTACTAAAATACTTAGATTTTAGCCATCTTTGTGTAGAATCCGTGATAAAAAGTGATTTTTGCAAGAGATATTGTGAATTTTTTTCAAGAATGACATTTTTTTCTTTTATAATTGAAAATTTGAAAATCTTTACCACATAGGTGATAACCATGGCATAGAAAGTCGACTAGATAGATAGCAAGATACTATCTTGGATAGCCGTCAGTTCATGCTGTGGGAAGCTGAAACATAAGAAATAGGATGGTGTTCTAAAATACTAATTTTGACCAAGGGTTGGTGCATGGCCACCTTAACACAAGGCCTTGTTTGTTGCCGTCAGAATTTAATATCTTAAAAACTATTCAACGTACAACCCTGACATTTGGAATACTTGTTCTTACATATAATTTAAGAGCACTCACAAAATTTCACTGTCTGAAAATGGAAATTGGGGAATTTTCTGCCCCACTACTCCACCAAAACTTTACCACACCATAACAGGCTCAAATGAAAAGCTTAAAACTTTGCTATAAGATTATTAAGTTTTTCGAAAAGTAGCTAATCAGTAACAAGTTGATGCTAACAATTGCGACCCAAACAATAATTAGCAGAAATATTCAAGTTTCCAATCAAAATGAAGTCACAGCTTTCTGAAGCAACTTTCCAATATTTCTCGATAATTATTTCGTTTAGAAAGTATCTTAGGGATTGTGGCCAAATTATGGCTAATTTAGCCGATTGATTGGTTGAAGATTAAATCATCAAGATTCTGATTGGTTCGTGAAGAAGAGTTTTTATCATTTTTGATTTTAACAGAACATTGTGACGTATTAGATTTAACCAATTAGCTTCTCGATGATGTTATTGCTAACCAAACAAACGGCTAAAATAACCGAAATATGGTGACAATTAACAGAAAATAAGGCAGGAAGGTACACATAAATTATCTTTTATATTTAAAGCCACTAAAAAGACATATGTCGTAGGCTTGTTTATGCAGTTAACAAAAAATGATGTCAAGAAAATTTGAACTAGTTGATAATAATTTTCCCTTTTTTTAGATTTCTTTGGTTAGTATAACATTTTATAGTCCAATGCCTAAAGGAATAAAGATTGAGAGGTCTTTAGATTTTGGAAAAAGTTTCAACCCTTGGCAATATTTTGCTACTGATTGTAAAAAGATCTTTGGTATGGAAAATGATGGCCCCTTGCCGAATCCTGATTCTGTTAATTGTTTGCATGTACCTCAGTAAGGATGATTTGATTTTTTAATATGCGATGATGTTATAGTGAGATATTTCGAGTTGTATCAATTTTTCTGATTGTTGTTGATATTGATTTTTTAATTTCAGTCAATGTGTTTAGATGATTCAAAATATTTTGTTAAATCTACAAATGATTCTTTGTTCCACGGAAAGCCTATTAATACTTATTGAGTTTTTTTCAAATTCAGCAGGCCCAAGAAAGTTTACCCACTTTATTAGATTAGAAAGGTTTGGCCCTGGGGCATTGCCTCCTTCCTGCAACCCCCAAAACTGCAATTGTCTTTATGATGAATAAGTAAATTTAGATGGCAATGTTTCTGAAAGGCGCTCTGCCATCTGAGCTATTTGGACCATTTCTCGGGCATGACCAGGGATGACTTCTTCTGCTCAGATGGTCGATCGTCATACCCCGTTGGGCAATCGGCGTCTGCCAGACGTCTGGTAGATGTCTACCAGAGGTCGATTTTAACACCGTGCAGAGATCTCTTAGAGGGTCTATAGGATACGCCTTTTGGCCGCTGGATTCTGACGTCTACAAGACGTCGGAATTCCGACCTCTGCCAGACGCCAGAATTCCGACGTCTAGTAGACGTCAAATTCTAGACGTCTGCCAGACCTCAAAATTCTGACGTCTCACAAACGTCAGATTTTGGAACTATGTGCTAAATAACGCAAAATTTGCGAACATGAGCTTCATTTCCAATCTGTAAACCGTTCAGGGTATGTTTTAAGATACAGTCATCCATGAAAAGTTATGTATCTAATGACCGAAAAAAACAACAAAAGATTATTCCACATCAAACAAAATACGTTTTTGACCCCCCAATCGAAAATTTCTAAAAAACAATTGAATCGTAATTATCA